>CAKNWW010271814.1:0-11856 GCA_932074435.1 Andricus kollari
TTAATAATTTTCGATTTAAATATTCTAAATTGTTTGGTTTAAATTTTAGTCACTTTAAATTTTAGTAATTTTAGAGTTAAGCATTCTGCATTGTATTGTTTCAATTGAAACGTAAATAATCGTAAATTTGTCAATTACAAATTAAGAATATAATGTATCTAATTCAAGCTTAAAAAAAAGAAAAGATTACAAACTAGGCATTGAAAATTGAAAAAACCTTTAAAAAAAACAATGTCGAATTAAAAGACCAAAAATTGTGAAATTGCAAAAATTGGAATTATAGTGATCTGGTTATTTATTCTTCTTTTTAATTTTTAATTTAATATATTTTTTCTATCTGGTTTTTAGTTGAAAATATAAAAATTCATCATTGAACATTGAAAAATATGTGATTGTGGGATTTGAAGAATGAATAATAATTCTTAATGAAATGTAAAAAATTAAACGATTTGAAATCAAAAAGTTAAAAATCATGTTGTCAAAATTTCAAAATATAGATAAAAATTAAAGTATCTCAGATTGATATCTCAGTAATTTCACAATATCTGTAAGGGCATGAAACAGTTTATCATGTGAAGAATTATTATTACATGTTATTATATTCGACGGATTTATAATTAGAAAAATGAATAAATTGTCCTGAAATTTTAAGAAATGGTTTGGAATATATAAGGGTACGTCTTACAGTCCCATTTGAGTTTTTATTTTGCCTAAATAAATCAATTTTATTATTTATATTTTATTTTGGGCATTAAAGCCCTGTCCTAAGTTACATTCCAAATTAAAAATTAATGAAATTTCACTATTTAAACAAAATAAAAACTCAAATTGGTCAGACAGACGTACCCTTCTAAATTGTGAACCATTTCCAAAAATTTTAACACAATATTTACATTTTTTAAATTATAAAGCAGCCGATGATAAATCATGTAATTGGTCACATGATAGGTTACAATGTTTTAGTTCTGAATTTTCATGTTGAACGCTGAATTTTAATTGTTTCCCTTTTATACGTTTTAATTTTGCAATTAAAATGAATAATGTTGAATTTTTAAAAGTGTTATTAACCATTTATAAATGGGCAATTTTCAACAATATAAAATAGTTAAAATTTTAAAGGGTTTTAGAGGTTTAAAATTGAAAATATTACCGTGTTGAAGGGTGGACATGATGGTGAAATTATTTTTTGATCCTATACGAAATTGTCTAATCAAATTTAATATCAAGTTTTAATTTTTAATGTCTCTTGTCGTCCCAAAAAATTCAATTTAGTTTGCAGTTTCAAATTGTCAAGTTTTTATCGCTTCTGATTGAAAATGATTTCAATTCTGAAGTTTCAAACTTTAAATTATTCGATTTTGCACGCCTTTAATCAGAAATAATACAATTTCAATATTTTTGAACTTTAAAGCAAACAATTTTCAAAACTCCGATCTGAAATTATTTACTTTAAACCTTTGAAATTTTCCTACTTTCAATTTCAAAATTCTTGAACAAAAAAAAAGCTCAAATCTAAACGTTTTGAATTAGTAGTGATAGAATTTCCAGTCCTTTTTAATGAAATAGTTCAATTTTCAATTTAGTCAATTTTAAACGCTTTCATTAAAAAATGATACAAATTCAATTCCTTTTCATTTCATTTGAAATATTGTCATTTTTGATAAATTTTACCTGATATAAAATTGTTTGCAACGTTTTCTTTTGAAAATCATTCAACATATATTATTTTTAAATTAATTATTACAAAAATTTGAAAAACTATTATTATTAAAAAATTGGTTTAGTAATGGATTTTTAAATTAATTATATTTTTGATTGGAGAAAATAATGTTTGAAAAATTCAGATTTAAATATTTTACAAAGAATTGAACAAAATAAAAATTCTTCTAAAATGTATTTAAACGTTCAGGGAAGTTTCTAAAATTGTCGATATGTACAAAATTGCAATTATAAAATCAAAATTTGTTGAATTTTATTAACATTGATTATTAATCTATGAAATATCCCAAGAATTAAAACGATTTAATACAGTGATTTACTTAGAAACATTCAATGTGATTTTTTCATAACATCCAATAAATAATACGTTTCGAAAGGTACAATTAATTATGGAAAAATTGATAATAACAATTGCAATTGCCGTGGTGGATTAGCGAATTTCCATCACAGTACTCTAAATATACAAATTAATACTGTACAGATTCGGCGCCGAATGGTTGGCATCCAGAGGGCGACAAAATCAAGCGAATTATCGGCCAATATATACGAGCCAACAAATTCAGCAAAGGCATGGCAGCGATTAAAATAACGGGACGTAATAGGTAATCCCAAATGAACGTGAACGTGTTTCGAGTGATATAACGCTATTAATGAATGGTCTCAAATGTTCAATTCCCTTTTTGAAAATTGCAACATTATATGCAAAAGCGACAACGGGGTCAATATAACACAAATATATCTAGTTTTCTTTGCTGTACTTTTCTCCCTAGTATAAAAAATGTATCAAATACAATGGAACCCACACGATATGTACAGAAAATGGCTTTTAGTCAAAATGTCTAATAATAATTTTTCTTTTATAATTGCGAACCTGCAGATCAATAATTCTAAAAAAAATTATCAGGAACGAGGACAGTTTTTAGGGTTTTGTAGCCCCGGGCAGAAACCCCCACACTTTTGGACGGGTGTCTATCCGTCCATCCGTCCGTTTGTCGCATTTTTTTCTAAGGAGAGGAAATGAGATAAGGGTAGTAGGGGAAATCGGGAAAAATTAGGGGAGAACAGGGAAAGAGAGGAAAAATGAGGGGGAGAGAAAGCATTGGAAATGGGGGGATGTAGGGGAAGTGAGGAGAAATGAGGGAAGCGAAAAAGGGTGCATGAGGTTAAATAAGAGGAGGGGAAATACGGTGAAATAAGGAAAATGAGGAAATAGAGAAAATAGGAGAAGTGAGTGGATTAAAAGTAGGAAAAATTAGGGAAAATGAGGGGCAAGTGAAGGGAGATGGGGAAAGGAGAAGTAGGTTTAATGAAGGAAAATATTGAATAGGAAAGTAGGGGAAGTGGTGGAAAATTTGGGAGGTAAGGTGGATGATGTGAGGGGAAGTAGGGGAAATAATTAAAAATGATGAGGTGTAGGGGAGAGGAAGGGAGGAGTAAAGAAGGAAAGTAGGGGAAGGGAAGTGATAACTGTGAAAGCGAGGAGAGGGGCAAGAAAAGCAGGAAGACATTGGGAAAGGGAGTAGAGAAGGTATAAGTAAGGGCAAGGGAAGTACTGGCATTTATAGAAAGTAGGGTGAGTAGGGGAGGGAAAGTATAAGAGGGGGAGATTTAAAAGACTTGAGGCAGTGAAATGGCGGAAAGTAGAAGAAGTGATGGGAAATTAGGGAAAGTGAAGTACTTAAATGAGGGGAAGGAAAGTAAGGGAAAATAAGGAATATAATTAACTAAAGAGATGAGTTGAATAGAGGGAATGAGAAGTAGGGAAAATTAAGGCAAACGAAGGGAAGTAGGGCAAGTGAAGGGAGATGAGGAAAGGAGAAGCAGGTCAATGAGAGAAAATATTGAATAGGAAAGTAAGGGAAGTGGGGGACAATTTGGTAGGTAAGGTGGAGGATGTGAGGGCAAGTAGGGGAAATAATTATAAATGATGGTGTGTAGGGGTAAGGAAGGGAGGACTAAAGAAGGTAAGGAAGGGAAGTGATAACTCTGAAAACGAGGAGAGGGGCAAGAAGAGGAGGAAGACATTGGGGAAGAGAGGTGGGAAGGTATGAGTAAGGGGAGGGGAAGTACTGGAACTTAGGTGAAATAGGGAAAGTAGGGAAGAGAAAGTATGGCAGGGGGGGATTTGAACAACTTGAGGCAGTGAAATAGCGGAAAGAAGAAGAGGGTTATTAGGGGAAGCGAGGGGACGTGAAGGAAGGAGAAGTAGGGGAAATGAGATTCATTTATTAATAGGGAAGTAGGGCAAGTAGGGTAAGTGAGGGAAAATTTTGGAACTTAAGTGAAGAATGTGAGGGGAAGCAGGGGAAATTATTATAAATAGCCGTGAGAAGGGGAGGGAAGAGGGAGCTGAATAAGGAAAGTAAGGGAAGCGGGGAGAGAAGAAAGAAGAGATGGAAGACATTGGGGAATGGGATATCTTTAAATCTATCCAAATTTTTGAAATCTGCTTAAATCCGTAGTAATCCCTTAAAATCGTTTAATCCCTTTGAAAGTCCATTGGGAACTTTAAAATTGATAGCAATCAAAAGAAACTATTTAAATTCCATTGAAAATAAAATTTATTTAATTTATTCCCAAAAGTTCTGTATAGAAATCTATTAAAATCCTTTGACATTTTTAAAATCCCCTAGAATCTTAAAAATAATTCGTGTTCCTATAAAATGCCTTAAATCTTGTGAAATTTTCGAAACTCCTTGAAATTATTAGAAATCCTACAAAATTCTTTGATATCCCTTAAAATTTTTGAGATATCTTTAAATACTTGGCAACTTTTAAAAATGACTCAAAATCTTTAAGATCCTTTGAAATTTATTTATTTACTTTATATCCCTTGAAATCGTGGGAATCCGTAGAAATACCTTGAAATAAAATTTAATTTGTTCCGTAAAATTCTCTAGAAGTTCGTGGAAATTCCTTAGGATCTTTACAAATCGTTAAAAAAAACAGTGAAATAACTATAAATCATTTAAAATCCCTTGAAAATAAGTCAAATTGAGATTTTTAATTACAGTTCTCTGATAAAAAACCTAGAAACCTTGGAAATATCCCTTGAAATATTGAAAATCCTTGGAGGTTTGATCAAATTCTTTCAATCTTGTGATAGTCTTTCAAATAACTTAAAATCCCTTCAAATCTTTGGAATAGCTAGGAATGCCTTAAAGTTTTATTTCAATTACTGATATTTTAAAATCCTTTAAAATGTTTCGAAATTTCTTGAAATCCATGGAAATAGTTTTAATTTTTTTGGAAACCGATGAAATTCTTAAAAATCCTAAAATCTTTGGAAATTTGTTGGAATGTGGAATCGTGTGTATCTCTTGGAATAATTTCAAATCCTATATTAAATAAATCATTTGTTTAGAGTTTATCAATTATTTCACTAATTTTTTAAAGATTTTATCATTTTAATATTTTCTAAAATCTAAAACAACGTCATATATTTTAGTTAGACTATTGGATAAGTGTTTAAATTTATTTAAGGGTTGTTTTATCATCCCATAAAGATTCAAGCAAGGTAATCGACATATAAAAAACTGAAATCACGGAAGATGTTTTATTATACTACTGGAGGCAGAAATCACTTAAGAGCAAACTTAGGAAACATCCCTTAGCAGCAAAGGTCGTTGATTTTTTAAAGGTTTGTGTTAACACTTCTTGAACATCCAAGCAACGAAATCGATATTTCAAGAAAAATACCACAGAAGATTTTTTCAGAGCTACTAGGGTAGCTCGTCACTTCAAAATAAGTGCAGGAAGTTACCTCTTCTAGGAAAATTGTTTTAAATAATTTTAAGGGTTATTTTAATAATCCTTAAAAGATTCAAGTAAGGAAATCGACACTTCTTAACAACCGAATCCACGGGAGTTTTTTTATTATTAATATGTTAGCGTTGTAAATTACTTTAAAATAAGTTCAAAAAATGTGTTTTCTGCTAGGGAAAGTGTTTGAATTTATTTAAAGGGTTGATTTAACCTCCCTCAAAGATTAAAGTAAAAAAACATGAACATTTTCAAACAATCAAAACCACGGGAGATTTTTCGATTCAAATTTTTGGGGTCGAAAATTACTGTAAAATAAGTGCAGAGAACGTCCCCTATCAGGTGAAGTGTTTGAATTTTGTGGGTTGTTTTTACATCCCTTAAAGATAGGAAATAGCTAAAGGGTTGCAGTACAGAACTAGATAACCAACAAAATCGGAATTTTTCAGTAGAGTAAAATAAGATTCTGTAAAATCGAAATCAACATTTAAAAATAAAATAAATGTTTACTCTCGAGCTGAAGTATTTCTGAATGGAGGCCAAAAGAGTATGATTGAAAAAAATTATCTAGGTTAGAGAAATAGAATGTGGGGTTTTACAATATCAAAGTGACAGGGACCTAAAATTGGAAAAGGCTCGGTTCGGATCACGATAAAAAAAAACAATTTTAAGTTTAAACAAAAAATAAAAACTTACTCCTGAGATATTGTGTTGCTAAATTAAGAGAAAATGAGTTTCATCAGAAAAAGCTAACCAATTCCGAGTAAATCATTCAAGAATTTGGAGACTAAAAATCTATTTTTCAATTGGAAAAAATAATAAAAACTTGCTCCCGGGATATAGAGAGGCCGAATAATAAAAAAAAAGTTTTCATACAAAAATTGTTCTGTTCCGTGAAAATAAAGATTTACTATGACGGTATCGCACTGTAACAGACGATTTTTCGCTGAACGGTCTATAAAAAGAAGGAAGGTATACGTTCCTTCATAAATAAACGTTAATAATTTTGAAAAATATCGTTTCTGATCGTAAAACAAAAAGTAGTGTGAAAAAACCTTATGAAAGTGACTTTTTGTAGAAAATGGAGATTTAAGATTTTACGTTCTAATTTTATTGGTACTTTGGTCCTAAAATAAGTGGCAAACAGTATTACTTCAGATCTTTTTCTTTGAAAAAGAAGTAGTTTATTATATTTTTGTATTTAAAAACTTTAAGAACGAGAAAAAATCAGAAATACGTCAGAAAAGAAAATGGTCAGAATGCTGAGAGAAAGGTTTAAAAAAATTGTAATAGGTTAGGCATTAAAAAAAAGAAGAAGAAGATGACAGACAAGTACAGATTCAGTTGTCTGGTTTTGAATTACCAATATTTTTATTACTTTATTAAAAATGAGATTTCGAACAAATCCTTTTAACACAGCATGTATTTGGTTTTTTAAGAATTTCTTAAGCGAAAAGCCAATTTTGGGAAAAAATATTGGTCATCTAGTTCTGTATTGCAACCCTTCCGTTAGGAAATCGACATTTCATAACAACCAAACCCATGGGAGATTTTTAAATTAAACTATAGGAGTAAGCAAGCACTTTAAAATAAGTCCAGAAAGCGTACTCTACCAGGAAAATGGTTAAGATTTTTTTTAAGGGTTATTTTTATATCCCCTGAAAGGAAGTGTAGGAAGCGTCCCCTACTATGAAAATGGTTTGTATTTGTTTTGAGGGTTCTTTCAACATCCCTTAATAATGGCAAATAGCGAGGAAATCGACGTTTCCTAAAAAAAAAACAAATGGGAGATTTTTTTATTAAACGATTGGTGCCACAAATCTCTTAAAAATAGGTGCAGACAAATAAATCTTTCAGGAAAAGTGTTTGAATTTATTTAAAGGAATGTTAAAATAACACCTACAAAATCAAGCAACTTTTTCTGGTAAGATATGTTTGCCACATTCATTTTAAAGTCATTTCTAACCACAATACTAATAATGGAAAAATGTTCCGTGATTACCGGTACTTATTTTGAAGTTATTTTTCACCCCAATATATTTATAAAAAATCTGTTGTGTTTTATTGTTGAAATGTTTATTTCCTTACTTGAAACTTTAAGAAATGTTCAAATAACTCTTAAAATAATTTCAGCTACTTTCCCTGCTAGGTGATGTTCCCACATTTATTTTAAAATGCTTTCCGATCCCCATAGGTTGATCAATGAATATTCCGTGGTTTTTATTCTTAGAAAATCTCGCTTTCTTTACATAAATTTTTAAGGGATGTTAAAACAACACTACAAAAAATGTAGGGTCTCCTTCTGGTGGAAAATGTTTTCCACATTTATTTTAAAGTGATTTGCGAACCCAATATTCTAATTAAAAATCTACCGTGTTTTTGATTATGAGAAAGACTCGATTTTCTTACTTAAATATTCAAGTGATTCTGAAATAACCCTTAAACTAGATTCAAATACTTTTTCTGGCAGGTAATGCTTTATAAGCTCATGTTAAAATGATTTCCCACCCCAATAGTTTAATAAAAACATCTTACGTTGTTTTTGTTTTTTAAAAATGTCGATTCCCTTGCTCGATTCTTCAGGGGATGATAAAAAAAAACCTTAAAATAAATTTAAAAAACCTGTTGGGTGATGTTTCTCATATTGAGTGAATCTGTCAAGTTCATTCGCGTACAAAAATTTGTATTCGGTGAGTCTGATCTACAGAATATGAGGAACCTGGCCAAATCTAATAAAAGGTTTTTGAGAAGAATAACATTTCAATAATAGACGAATTTTTCTACCAAAATACATGTAAAAATTTGAAGCTAGGCAATTGTTTCAGGGGCGATTATGTAACTTTTTTGCTTTCATTTTCACGTTCAGTTTTACGAACTTCAGGTTTTTTTTTATTTTGGTGACAACTAAAATATCCATGTAAAAGACAACCGACATGAATGCTCCATTGGTTTTCTTTCAAATTATTGAGGCGCAGATTCCAAATTATAAAAAAGATTATAACCCGACATTTTGACAAAAATCTATTTTCCGTACATTTGGGTACAATTTGATTTTTCAATGGATGCGAAAAATAACTTTATTTATGTGAACCTGGCCTCTGAACAACCATAAATCCACGTGTTTCCATAATATTTCAATTTACACTGCTTTTCATGAAAAATATATCTCTCACTATCAAGAAAAAGAGATTTTTGGTTGACCAAAAATCGAACTTTTGAGAATGGCAAAAGAGCCGAATGCTAGAGAACGACTCAGGGTCTATGGCTCAATGTCTCTGTTAAATATTTGAAAGTACATTTTTTAAACTAACTCAAATTTTTATAAAACATCGCAAAACGGCTCATTAGAGACAGATATATGAAAATTGAAAAAAGAGGGAGAAAAAAAAGAGATATCCAAAACCACCCCTCTCTCATTTCTTTATTATCTATCTGTCTTTTATATACTACCAGGGTCCAAAATGTTTCGAGGGCTTTTAAGCATCCTCATCAGAAAAATTTTAATAGGAAACTAATAGGGAATGTTTATATGTTATGCTCTTATTAATTAAAAATGAGAATTAAATTGAAAGTTAATTATTAAGGAACTATTAACACTATTTATATTTTTATCTTTAATATTTCCGAGAATTAATTGTATCTTAAAAGAAACAAAATTGAATCGACTTGAATTATCACATTAAATCAATTTCAAGAAAACTTTTATTTCAATCTATGATAAAAACTGATCTTCTTGTAATTTTTTCTTAAATCCAGTACAAGGTGTAATATCTTTTTTTTTTAATTCTTCCTAATCACTTTGAACAAAATGAAATTTTTTTCAATATTTAAGACAAGTGTCTACACCCTAAATGTGAAAAAACAGGGACCACAGATTCATAGAAAAGAGATCGTAAAGTGCGTGTTAAAGAAATACCTAAAAGACTGTATTTGAAATATTTTTACAAATTTCTAAAATAAATTTATCCTCCACAATCGAATTTTAGAATTTTTCATAGCCCAGAATTTTGGGCTTTTTTTTGTGGATTCCCAGAGCCCAAAAAAAGCCCAAAATTCTGGTGGAGTTGCATTTTTATTATTTTGTGTTTTTAGGTAGTGGAGGTGCTAGCTTAATGTAAGCTAGCACCTCCACAAGAAAATAGATTTATTGGAAAAAGTATAGGAGCCCAAAAATTTTAATTGGGGCCCAAAAATAGCCCTAAAAAAGCCCAAAATTCTGAGCTATGAAAAATTCTAAAATTCGATTGTGGAGGTGCTAGCTTAATGGACCTCAAAGAATCTTCCTTAGACCACCATTATTGCAGGTATCAAGGGTGATGCAACCAATTGTTTGGCTTGTACCGGAATGCCATGATATAACTTTTTATTTAAAGAAAAAAATATATATATACAGGGTGTCCCAGTACTCAAGGTACATTTTTATATTTTTGAATTCCTCAGAAAAAATAGAGTTGAAAATAATCATAACATTTTTTGTTGAGTTAATAATAAATGAGTAATTAACAATTAAAGATTAACCAATCAAAAGCATGCGTTAGATGAACGACAGTCCATGTGTCTTTGATGAGGGTGTGTGCGGAAAAGAGTAATTTTAAATTTGCAGGAGGTTGTGAATATCAATGGTGAAATTTCACACGGCAATTGAGAGACGAGATTATTAGAAAATATTTTTCCTTTAGAATACACGTTGAATTATTTTAACTTCCTTCAAGTATTTATAATTTTGTAGAATTCAAGCGAATTCTGAGGATTCACTTGTGGTCCTTTTAATTATTTTGAAGTTTTTTGTAATTATTTTGATACCTTTACAGTACATTATACATTATTTTGAATTTCTGCAAGTCTTTTGCATTCTCGGAAATCTACTCAATTCTCTGAATTCTTCTCAATCTTCTGAATTCATTAAATTCTCTCAACTCTTTCAAATGCTCTGAAATATTTTGAATTCTATGAATTCTTTTGTATTTTCTAAATTCTTTTCAAATTCTATAATTTTTTTTGAATTCTGTGAACGCTTTTGAAGTTTCTGAATTCTTTTGCACTCTGTGAATTCTTCTGAATTCTCCAAATTCTTCTGAATTCTCCAAATTCTTCTTAATTCTTTGAATTTTTTTTAATTCTCTGAATTCTTCCTCTATTCTCTTAATTCTTCCGAATTTTCTAAATTCATCTTAATTCTTTGAATTCTTCTTAATTCTAAGGATTCTTCCGCTATTCTCTGAATTCATCCGAATTCTCTGAATTCTTCCGAATTCTCTGAATTCTTCCAAATTCTTTGAATTTTATGAATTGTCTTAAAATTTTCTGAACTTTTAAAAATGTTTTGAATGTGTTGAATTCACGATATCACTGAATTTTTCAAATGTTTTTTTAATTATCTTGAAATCATTAGAATGCACGTTGCATTATTTTAGCTTTCCTTGAATCTTTTTGATTTTGTAGAATTTCTGCAAGTCTTTTGTATTCTATGAACTGTCCCGAATCCTTCTTAATTCTCTGATAACCTTTGAATTGCCTGCATTTTTATGAATTCTGTGACATATTTTAAATTCTTTTGTATTATCTAAAATTTTTTAAATTATCTAAATTTATTTTTAATTCTGTGAATTCTTTTGAATTCTCTGTATTGTTTCGAAATTCCATGGTCTCTTTAAACTACTCGGAATTCGTCGAATTCTCACGATATCACTAAATGTTTTAAACATTTTTTTTTAATTATCTTTAAATCATCAGAATACACCTTGAGTTAGTTTGAACTCATTCTTTTGAATATATATTTTTTTTTACTTGGAATCTTTAGAATACACGTTGAATTACTTTAACTTTCTTCAAATATTTGTAATCCTGAAGAATTCTACAGAATTTAAAACACTTGAATGAATTAAAAAAAATGCAAGGCTTATTCTAAAGATATCGAAAGAATTCAGAAAACTGAAAGAGAATACAGAAGATTGTTTTAATACAAAATATTTCAGAGAATTCAAAAGAATTCAGGAGAATTCGGAAGAATTCAGAGAATAGCGGAAGAATTCATAGAATTAAGAATAATTCAAAGAATTAAGTAGAGTTCAAAAGAATTAAGAAGAATTCAGAAGAATTAAGAAGAATTTAGAGAATTAAGAAGAATTCACACAGTGCAAAAGAATTCACAAACTTCAAAAGCATTCACAGAATTAAAAAAAAAGATAGAATTTCAAAAGAAATTAGAGAATACAAAAGAATTCATAGAACTCAAAAGATTTTATAGAATTTGAAAGATCTTAGAGAATTCAATGAATTCTGAAAATTGAGAAAAATTGATAAGAATTCAGAGAATTGAGTAGATTTCAGAGAATACAAAAGACTTGGAGAAATTCAAAATAATTTAAGGTGTAC
>CAKNWW010271868.1:0-11836 GCA_932074435.1 Andricus kollari
GGACGCATTCTGTCTTGCCCATCCAAACTTCTTGTTCAGTTGATGTAAGCGTCTTTTGGTCTTTTGATCCATCGTAGGTTTGAGCCTTTGATTTGAATCAGCCAAAGCTCTCGCAGCACCATAAACTGAGCAATCGATGGTCCAGAGGTCGGATTCTTGCGAGATTTCTCCACGAAGGGAGGCATTCATTTCAGCCACATCTTGGGGCTTAAGAGGAACTTGCATGTTAATGTTCCTTCTTGTCCTGAAATCGTGATCATCTCTCAGAAGGTGCCTGTTTTCCGCGGTTGGTCTTAATGTCGCTTCCTCATCTTCGGCTGCAGCTTGGTCAAGCAGCGGTTGGGGAAGCGCTCCGCGTACATATCCATTTCTCCCGAGGTAGGCACGTTGATTTCGCAACGATTGAATCGAAACGTGCTGAAGCTCTGGGTGTTTTTGGCACCACAGAGTATGCATACGCGCCATAAAGCCTCGATGAATGGGGATAATGCTGGCATCGTAGCAGTCTAGCAAGTCATCCTTGAGTTGACTCGTCCACTCAATGTGGGCGTTTCGCCGGTTCGTCGTCGTGTTTCCATCTAAATTATTTTCAGCACCCCGAACTCTAGGATTATCGGCATTGTTCGCCGACCCATTGTCGGGTGCTCCACGCGTTCGATCGTTTTGAACCGCATTTACAACTTTTGGGTGTTTTGGTGGTGTCATTGTTGTTCCCACGAGCAGCTAGGGAAAGGGTTCGTCCATCCTTGTAGAGCCCCGCGTGCAAGGATAAGGCTGCATACTCTGAGAGGTCGCCCGGTATCCCAGAGTCACCGTTTAAGACACCTCACCCAGGTGCCATTCAGCTTTCGGCACGGTTGTCACGTCTCCGCTTAGGGGTTATTCCTTCGGGACCATCCCTGGACAATTGTCCGCGACTGCTTATTAATTATTGTAACCATATTCAGCAGAAACCCTTGGTACAGGGACCCTCTATCCGCAACCCGAGGACGCGTTCGGTGGGTTTTTGTTAGGGGCTTGTGTTTTCTTTTCAATTGTATTCGAAAGGAAAAAATATAGATATATATATATATATATATATATATATGCATCGATACTCTTTACTGGTATGTTAAGCGTAGAAAATTACATAATCAATAACTATTTATAGGCGATATAATACAATAAACTAATATATCATTGAATTATTTTTTTGGGTCGTTTATGCCGAATCTGATGTGAAAAGTCATGCATTAAAAAACGCGGAGAAAAAATGGAAGCCAACAGTGATTTTTTTATATAGATTTGCATGATACTTCGTACAGGAAGGGTTTTGGGGTCGCTCATGTCAAATCTGATGTCAAAAATCAAGAATTCAAAATGACGTAGCCAATATGGCGAACAAAAATGAATTTTTTCAGAGATTTGCATAATACGTGGTACAAATAGTTTCTATTTGTCGCTGAGGCCGAATCTGATGTCAAATATTAAGAATTAAAAAGAGCGGAGACAATATGGCGCCCAAAAATAATTTTACTTTATAGTTATGCATGATACTTTGTACCAGGAGATTTTTTGAGACGCTGATGTCGAATCTTATGTCAAAAATCATTCAATAAAAATTGCGGAGTCACTATGGCGGCAGACATACAATTTTTTGAATAGATTTGTATAATACATGGTACAAATACGTTTTTGGAATTTCTGATGCCGGAACTAATTTCAAAAGTCTAGAATTTAAAATGGCGGAACAAATATAGTGATCGAAACTAAATATTTTGTTATAGACTTGCGTGAAAACTGGTATAAAGGGATTTCAGGGTTGGTGATTTAAAATTCAATATCAGGTGCAAGAATTCAAAATATCAGATCCAATATGGTAGACAAAACTGTATAAATGGTTGCTTTTGTTGGACATTTGAAATTTAATGTAAATAATTGAACATGATGAATTTTTTATAAGAATTACCTTACAACTTTATAAATATTGCTCTTCCTCTTTGTATTTCTCTTCATCTTCCTCAAAAAATTCTTCGTATATTTCGGTATCCTCTATCATTGTGTATATATATATATCCGATAGACCAGTTGAATCTTCTTCTTCTGTTGCATCTGTCTCATTTCATCGTGCTCTCTTTCAACTTCAGATCTAGAATCAGAACTGGACGCCCAGGATTTGGAAATCAAAAGGAGATTTAGCACCCCTGCTGGAATAGGTCATTGCTTCCGCTTTTCAATTCGCGAATTAAGAGTACTGTCGTTAATTATGGGATCTGAAGTATCCACCACTCTGTAGAAAATAGCCGCTAAAGTTACAGAACGACTATGCTTTCTGCTACGATATCGTTTGTAATTCTGGTAGTTTTTGTTGCGCGCTGCAGAAGCTTCTTCGCCAAGCATTCCCATAGGTAACAAACTGTTTCTCATGATGTCGGCGCCTTGAATCAGAGTTTTGTGAACCGTAGATACCATCAGGTACCAGAGGTATAGACGAACATACATTTCAGCAGTAGAAAAACATAATTTATTAAATAAATCTGGATCAATTGTAAGCTGTGCAAAGATATTAGGATTGTTTCGAGGTCTGAAAGCAACTGTTCCGTCAAGTCCTAAGTATTCAGCTAGTTTTGCTAGATCCTTGAAAGCTCTGCATACTGTGTTACCGTTATTGGTGCTACCACCACCTCCTGTTTTTGGTTGATCGACATGCTAAGACAGTTTTCCCCAAAAAATCTTCTGTATTTAAAGTGTTCTTATCTTAAAATTAGCTTTTTGTTCCTTGCTTCTCACCTATCACGCTTTGACATCCAACCTATATTCTATGTGTAAGCAACATTAAAATAATCTTATCCACGTATGTAGTGGACTTATTCCGTGCTGGAGTGACTAAGGGTTGGGAATGCAGACATTGTTACTTTTACTTGAAAGTTCATTGAATAATTTTGGAGTTGCAAGAAAAATGGGACAAGTCTGCATAGATTTTGTATTTGTGATTATATTTAAGATATCACCATCAATCAATATTAAAAACAAGGAAAAATATACATTTATTCTGATATTTATAATTACTATTTCAAAAATGTTCAATTTGCCTATTTGATTTTCAAGATTCCCTTTCACTTCCAAGATGACGTCTACATATATAACGTACATGTAAAGTTCTTCATTTATTTATTATTAGAGAAATATAACAAGCTTATTAGTACCTATAGGTACTTTAACAACTATTACGATGCACAAGAGAAACTAAAAACATCGGAAATCATACCAAATTTTACAAATAATTAACCAATTTCGAAATTCATAGTTGTGTTGCTTATTAGACATTCCTAACTTTTGTACAGTCTGAAACCCGGTAAGTTATAGACAAAGTCTTATGAGTTTTCGTTTCCAAGTACTATCACATATCTAGAAAATAATGATATACTTGTTACATGCGAACAACAATTTATGAAACATTTCACAACATTTTGTTTTGAGTTTTCAAAATACTCTCAACGAATGCTCTACGATTTTCGGAGTCTGTGCGTGCCGAAACGTTAAACTCCGTTAAAAACTGGAGATAAAAAATTCAGACGATTCCATCACACTCAGGAATGAGAATGTAAAAATTTATAGTCAGTTCGAAACAGATATTGAAAATCACTTCACTGTGTCAAAAAAAAAGATCCAAATATAGGTATATGTATATCATTAAGCTATTTCCCTTTCGGCGAGCCTCTAGCGGTAAGCGTGACACTACCCGATTCGGATAGTGTTTTTTAGGTGGATTTGTAGTAAATGGGCTCACCACACCCACGACCGCCAACAGCAACGCAGTAGTATCAGACGGTCACCCATCCAAGTACTGACCGCGCCCAACACTGCTTAACTTCAGTGATCTAACGGGAACTGGTGCTTCCAGCGTGGTATGGCCGTTGACAGATTACGTATGGCAGATTACCCGAAAGGTTATGCACATGAACAAAAGAATGCACCTTAAATCTTCTGTTCCGCGACTTTACATCTCACGCCGTCAAGGTGGTCGCGGAATACTAAATCTTGAATTTCTTCACAACAGGATTATTTTCGGTACAGCACATATAGTCGCAAATGGACAAGACCCTCTTCTTAAAATGGTCAGGAAACACGAAGAAGTGGGCAAAGGGGCGTTTCTCTACAAAACAGCGCAGGAGGCTGCTGAAACACACGGCCTTGACTTCAATATCAGGGATGAGCAAGGTGCATCAAATCTTATGCATCTCGAGTACTCACTCCTGAAGGCCCGGATTAAGAAAGCACAGGAGAAAAGCTTCCGCGAACAGCTCCTCGAGAAGACTATGCATGGCATCTTCCACAGAAATGTGGAGGATCTGTCGATGTCGTATGAGCTAACGTTTGCTCTCCTTAAATCACCCAGATTGAAGTCGGGCACGGAGGGTTTAATTTTGGCATGCCAAGAGGGTGTCATTTCCACTCTAGCATACCGTCACCGCATTTTGAGCCAAGACATTCCCGATGATAGCTGCAGAGCGTGTCATGCCCACCCCGAGCATCTAGGATACATACTATCTGGTTGTCCGATTCATGCGGGAACGACCTACATCCAAAGGCACAATGCGGCACTAAGAGTGCTTTATTACGATCTTTGTCACTCTTACGGCATCAGCCCAAATACCGCTCCGCTAAACGCTACTAGGGAAATATAATCAATTGTCGAGAATGAGAAGTGTCGGATATACTGGAACTTCATATTCTCGACAATTGTTTCTGTTGCGCACTCGAGGCCTGACATAGTCCTTCTTGAATTCGAGAAACGAACCATGTTCGTTATCGAATTTTCGGCACCAGCTGACAAAAACATCATAGCCAAGGAGAATGAAAAGAAAGAGAGGTATAAAGAACTTATAAGGGGGTTGCGACGGCTATACCCGGAATATTCCGTTAAGCTAATCGTCTTGATCATCGGCGCTCTTGGAGGTGCCAAGGTTTCACTAGTTGATAGCCTGAAAAGCATCCCTGCGCGTCAAGGAAATGCCAAGACACTTGCGGGGGAAATGCAGAAGGC
Source organism: Andricus kollari (assembly GCA_932074435.1). Classification (NCBI taxonomy): domain Eukaryota; kingdom Metazoa; phylum Arthropoda; class Insecta; order Hymenoptera; family Cynipidae; genus Andricus; species Andricus kollari. Next base: position 5,027 of record CAKNWW010271868.1, read on the forward strand.
GGTCATCCTTGGGTCGCTCCGTGTCCTCAGGGTGCACGAGACTTTTGCCGGATCATCGTATTGAATTCGTCGCAGACTGTAACCACCTATCTCACGGTCGTGAGACGTGGTTGCAGCTGAAATTTTACCACGATTTCACTGGGAGCGGGTGCAATTTTTCAGATCAGCACCTGCTCCCAGCGAAATCCTGCGGTTGTCCTTTTGACAAACTTTTAACTATATATATATTACCATTTTTGGTTTCTTTATGTGGCCCCATCATTAGTAATATTAGGCCAATCATGTTTTCGTCTGATTTTCTGTAAGGTTTTTTCATCCGAGTTGCGTCCTCTTAACAGTCCTTCATGTGCTTCTTTTATTAATTCCCTTTTATTTATTACCTCTAATTGTTGAAAAACGTATACCGTTATTTTGTTTCCTTTTCAGTTGTCGCCAATCAGTTGCAGTAATTCGTAGTCTTTGGTTTTAGAATCAGTTATAAATTGAACTCGTTCAACATATTGTAGTAACAATTGTAGTGTGTCTTTTTCTGGTTTCTGTTTCATTTGATGAAAGGTTAAAGACACCTTCAGTTTCTGGCGGTGTGTGCATAATTGATAGTCTGAGTACCCTTTGACGCATCACTGTTTTTTATTATAATTTAGTGCGTTTTGTAAATTGTCGTTTTTTTTTAAATCAAATTCAGCTTCTTTGTTACAAATGTTAAATACTTTCTAGAAATGTAATAGTGCTTGTGGATCTGGTTACCCTCTCACAATTAATTTCCATTTGACATCTTGATTCTTTAAGGGTTCAAGGAGTGTTTGGATTTCTTTAAAGGATGGTTTATCTTTAGTACTAACGTAACCCTTTTTGTGATACTTTCTTCCTAATGCTATCTTTACTTATTTACTAGGGTTTTCTCATTTTTTTCAATTTATTTCCATTAATTCATTGGATCCCCTAATTCTTCTAATTCGTTACGAGTCTTTTGAACGTTTTTTTTATTATAAATCCTTCCTTGTCAATTAGGAAATCAGCGTTCATTATTTTTTGTATTATGTTTATATTTGGTATTGACAACAATTCGTGAGCGTTTGTATTTTTTTCTCTGATTTATAAATATATCATTTGATATTCGAAAGATTCTGTATTCGTTTGTTCGCGTGTCATGTTAACCGTTAGTATTCGTGAGAGCGCGTCAGTGTTAGTATTATTTTCCCCTTTTTTAAAAAATAATTTCATACTCTAATTCTAACAATTTGAGTCTCCATGTTACTAATAGACTCGTCGGAGCCTTCACATTTATTAACCATACTAACGGTTTATGATCGATGACGATTTTAAAGTTACGTCCGTACAAATACTGCCGGTAACGTTTTACATTCCATACTATGGCTAGACGTTCTTTTTCTGTAGTCGTATAATTTTCTTCAGCGTTATTTAAATAATGTGAAGAAGATGATAGAGGTAAAGCTTTACCTAATTCGCCCTGCGATAAGACTGCACCTAAAGCATAATTAGAGGCGTCTGTGTTTAATACAAAATCTTTATTCCAGTCGGGACACTGGAGGATTGGTTCAAACATTACAGAGGTTCTTAATTTTTCAGAAGAATCTACTTGTTCTTGTTTAAATTTAACTTATGCTTTTAATAGGTTCGTTAAGGCGCTTCTTCAGGCTTGATTTTCAGCCCATGTATTACAAATGACATGTTTCCTCCTACAAGGATGACATTTTTCGACGATACTGGAATGCAGGGGCTATACTGACTACCAGTCATAACTCACCGGACCTTCCTATTGTTAGAGCGTTACATGGTAATTTTGCATTCGCTTTAAGATTACCTTCAATATTGAGAATATTGACCGATTTTCCTAATCCTAATCTATGTTTTGCGTAATTTTAGAGATTGTAACAGTATTCATTGTTGGCGGGTGATTTAGTTTGGTCTTTATCAAAAGACAAAAGTAGATTCAAGGAAGTCAGATAATTACACATCGGAATAATGTATTAATTACTCAATTGATGAATAATCAATTAATTGATTATGCAATTTAGTAATTTATAGATGAGGGCGCCTCCGCGCGACGCCGCCGGCCAACTTGCTTCAAAACCGCGCCGCCGCTGATTCAAATTCGGCATTGTCGGCACGCGGCGTATCGGCGCGTCGACGTATTCTTAGGTTCACATGGTACCAGATTTCTTTCCGCCAGTGGATTGGTTGCGTAAATTCCTGCGACCAATTAAGAGTTCAAGAAAACCGATTTAAATAAATATCTTTGCCGCCGGGCAAAAGTTCTTCGGCGCAACCCTCTAGTAATTTATGAGTAATAAATCAATTATTACATAACTAAATAATAATTGATTATTTAATTGACAATTGCTGCATTCATGTGTGTGTTTATTATCGAGGTATCTAGGTTTGTGTTCATCGAAAGACAAAAGCAGATGCAAGAATCAGATAATTAAACATAGAATTAATAAATTAATTGATTATTCAATTAACCCTTTGCGACGCACATTTTTCTGTCAAACAAATTTTATTGTTATATTCACCTTAATGGGTTTTCGGGGTCGCTGATTCTCCGGATTCGTAATCGGCGACCCCAAAAACCTCCAGATATCAAGTTTCATGAAAAGTTTGCAATTTCTTGAAAACTCGTCCGCCATATTGGATCAGCCATATTGAATTTTTCAAATATGGCTCCGGGTTCGTAATCAGCGACCCCAAAACCCCCCAGATATCAAGTTTCATGAAAAGTTTGCAATTTTTTGAACATTTGGCTGCCATATTGGATCCGCCATTTTGAATTTGCAAATCTGGCTCCGGATTCGTAATCAGCGACCACAAAAACCCTGGAGTACCAAGTTTCATTTCAATTTATTCAATACGTCGTTCAAAACCGAATTCTTTCGTAAAAAAGAGCAATTTTCAAAATTTGTTTATTTATAACTATTTATAATTTTATGCAATACGTTCATCATTATTTTGTTTGAATACTACAATGCTTTAAATACGATAACAAAAGGAAATTCTTATTACTTCAAAAACATTGAATCTAGAGAAAAAAGTTGAGAATAAAAAAGGTGTTAATATGGGTTACCACTGCGCCGCACAGTTTTTTTAATTAAAGAAAAAACCTTTCCGAATATAGAAAAATTATAGAGAAAGTCAAAACAAATAATTTTGACCTTGAAAATCTGAGTTGAAGATGGCATTTCTGGCAAAAAAAATCGTTTATTGAATACTAAGAACGCTTAGATTTTACATTTCATGTGCTGTACATGTTTTTATATAGATTTTTGCATGCCCAATCCGAATCTGATGTGTAAATCGTTGTAAGATAAAATCCAAAATTGCGGAGGCAATATGGCAGACTAAAATTGTAAAACGAAACCGATTTGACTAAAATTTGCTACAAAGGTGTTTTGCGGGTGCTGAATTTAAAACCAGGGTCAAAATTCAAAAATTCGAAATGGCGGATCCAATATTGCGGAAGAACATTGTAAAAGGAAACTGATTTTACTAAAGAATGCTACTCGGGTTTTTTTTGGGTAGCTGATTCTAAATCCAGGGTCAGAATTAAAAAATTAAAAATGGCGGATCCAATATGGCGGACCAACATTGTAAAAGGAAAACGATTTGACTAAAATTTGCTACAAGGGGGTTTTTCGGGTCGCTGATTTCAAATCCAGGGTCAAAATTAAAAAATTAAAAATAGCGGTTCCAACATGATAGACCACAATTATAGAACAAAATTTATTTGACATAAAATAGCCTATCGGTGGATTTTCAGGTGGCTGATTTGAAATCCAAAGTCAAAATTCCAGAATTTAAAAAAGCCATACTGGATCCGCCATTTTTAATTTTTTAATTTTTACCCTGGATTTGAAATGAGCGACCCAAAAAACCACCTTACAGCAAATTTTAGTCAAATCGATTTCCTTTTACAATGTTGTTCCGCCATATTGGATCCGCCATTTTTAATTTTTTAATTCCGACCCTGGATTTTAAATAAGAGACCCAAAAAAAAACCGAGTAGCATTCTTTAGTCAAATCAGTTTCCTTTTACAATGTTCTTCCGCAATATTGGATCCGCCATTTTGAATTTTTGAATGTTGACCCTGGATTGCAAATCAGCGACCCGAAAAACACCTTTGTAGCAAATTTTAGTCAAATCGGGTTCCTTTTTCAATGTTGGTCCGCCAGGTTGGATCCGCCATTTTGAAGTTTTAAATTTTGACCTTGGATTTGTAATTAGCGACCTGAAAACCCAACTTGTAGCAAATTTTAGTCTAATCGGTTTCGTTTTACAATTTTAGTCTGCCATATTGCCTCCGCCATTTTTGATTTTATCTTACAACGATTTACACATCAGATTCGGATTGCAAAAATGTCCCGGTGAAATTGTCAAAATTTTTGATATTTTTTAGTTTATGCTCTCCAGATCAAAAAATCCTTATGGCGAAAAATCAAATTATGAACAGTTTTTGCGATACGATTTAAAAGTCAGATTTTGGTACATATTTTTACCTGTGGAGTGGAATATATCACAGCCTTTTTTCCACCCTTTGCATTGCTCTCGTGCAAGTTTATGTAGAAAAAGAAATCGCGAGGACGATAAATGCGATGTAATCGCGTTGGAAGTGATAAGCGCTAAGCGTTCATATAATTGCATGTTATCGAGCTTCAAACGCGAAATTTGATTTATATTATCAAGAGGCGTTTGGTTGTCTGGATCGCTGATACAAAAATCTAATTCACAAACGCATGACAAACGCTACTTTCGATTGAAAGATTGCATCTCAAGTTCATCGCAAAGCGCTCAAGTTGAATGGCCATACAAAAGAATCGATACCCAGCGTTGCAACTGGGCACTGATCAACCTGTTTATGTCAAGCACTCTAAAGTACCTTTTACAGAATTCTCCTTTCGTGCCAACGCTTCCATCCTACCTTCAACGCTAAGCGTTTAAGAAAAGCACTCAGACAACATAATAAACTCCTAGCGCTGCTGTTTCATTTTGATTCGACAGTCTAAGGTAAGCAGTCTAGAACACTTTATAAGGAATGCTTATCTCGTTCCAACGCTCCGACTTTAACTTCAACGCTAAGCGTAAAAGGTAAGTATGTACATACGTAGATCACAACATCAACCCCCAGGGGTGCTGTTTTCGTAATCAAATGACTATTGCGGACTTGAACTGGCTGATTAGCGCCAAACAGTAACGCTGGGAGTTAATTTTGTTGTCTGGGTGATTTCTTAAACGCTTAGCGTTAAAGTTAAACTGGGGGCGTAAGAACGAGATAAGTATTCCTTATAAGCTGTTTTAGACTACTTGCCTTAAACTGGCTAATCCGAGCCAAACAGCAACGCTGGGAGTTGATTTTGTTGTATGGATGCTTTCTTAAATGCTTAGCGTTGAAGTTAAAGTGGGTCCGTTAGAACGATATAAGCATTTCTTATAAGGAATTTTATACTGCTTGATTAAAACTGGCGAATCAAACTTGAAAAGCAACGCTGGGAGTTTATTTTGATGTATGAGTGCTTTTATTCAACGCTTAGCGTTGAAGGTAGGATGGAAGCGTTGGCATAAAGGGAGAATTCTGTAAAAGGTACTTTAGAGTGCTTGACATAAACTGGTTGATCAGTGCCAAATTGCAAAGCTGGGTATCGATTCTTTTGTCTAGCATTTCAATTTAAGCGCTTTGCGATGAACTTACGATGCAATCTTTAAACGAAAGTAGCGTTTGTCATGCGTTTGTGAATTAGCTATTTGTATCACAGATTCAGACAACCAAACGCCTAAAACGTAATAAAATGCAGTATTGGGATATCGAAGGAAATTCTTTAGAGCAATTGCGAATCGCCGCACAAAAGGGAGACTCGAATAGAGAAAGAAGGTATAGAAAGTATACTGGTAAGAGAGAGACAATGTATGGAAGAGTGGGGCTACTTCGATCACTTTTTTTCAAACAGGCTTTTTTCAATGAGAGTAGAGAAATATTTTATTTATTTTTAGTGAAATAAAAGATCAAACGTCCATCTGCAATATACATGATTGCGAGAGGTATAAATCATATAGTATATAAATATATAATATAGATATAAATATAAATATAGATATAAATCACATAAATCACGTGACGGAAATTTTAACCCCCTGCCCTCCTCCCTATGTGAAGCTTTTTCAAAATACATTTTAATTGATAAACTACATTCAATATTGATTTAAATCTAATCGAAAATCGTTACTTGACACATCATATTTACAAATGAAGAAATAACAAATTTGTTGACATTTGTATACATTTCAAAATCAAAAAAATTTGATGATTTCTATGTTTTTCTGACATTAAAATAAACGTCAAATATTCAAAAATGAAACAACTATAATTTACAGGTTGATCGAAGTAGCCCCACAAGCAGTGATCGAAGTAGCCCCCCACAGGTTATGAACAAATTACAAATGCGCTCAAAAATTAAACCAAAATTTATTCGCAAAAAGGTTAGTGTAGGAATATTAGGGCATACATGTACTTACGGAACAATTGAAATTTCTTCATTCAAGGAACACTCCTTGCTTTTCACAAACTTGTTCCGACAATTATCCGTGTAACAATTTTAAAAGCTTTATTGACAATTGTGGCTACGTTGCAAATATATGTAGCAACGAACACCTGCACGCAATTGCTGGCATGTGCGACGTTAGGTAACTAAAGTCGGTTCCAAAGGTATAGGCCCCTCACTTTTTTTGCTTGCAGCTCGCACAAAAAAAATCTCTGATATATCTAATAAAAAGCATCTGAAAGCTTAAATTCTTCCGAA
>CAKNWW010271883.1:1373-12101 GCA_932074435.1 Andricus kollari
TGAAGGTGAGCTTAAAATACTTCAGGGTGAATTAAAAAAACTATAAATCTATTTAATTGAATAGACTGAAGACATTTTATAAGAATTCAAGTGAAATGAAAAGAATCCAGCGAGAGTTGCAAAAATCAAGAGAATTCCAAATTCCAAATCTTTTTAAAGAATTCAGGAAAAGATTATTAAATTATTCCACTGATTTCAGTAATGTTAGAGTAAGTTCATAAGAATTCAAGGGAATTCAAGAGACTTTGATAAAATTCATAAGAATTTGAAAGAATATAATTGAACAAAAAAATTAAAAATCATAAACTTTACATTGAAATGAGTAAAATGGGAGTGAACAGAATTCAGGGCGAATTCATAAGAATTTAAGTTAGTTGAAAAAAACCAACTGTTGTCACTGTTGCTAATTCTGTGAGGAGTTGCATTACAAAAAAATGTGAAAATTACAATATAAAGTTCGTAAGTAATTAATACCTCCCGAAATATTGTATATGTTTTAATGTTTATGAGCTCATTTTTAAGATAAATTTTCATAGAACATTATCAACTTATCAACTTAAGTTGCGACCATTTTGATAAAAAATGGTGGCAAAAAATATGGTAGCACTTGGAATAACAAAACTGTGAAAATTCATACAGTGCTTTCATTCACATAATACGTGTCTAAAATTGATAAAATTAATAATCTTATATATTGCGTAAAATTTTCTAAAAATATGCTCTCTACTTATTAACTTTTTTTTCTAAACGATTATGCATTTTTGCACAATTTTTGTATTCCAAGATTCACCTCAGGCAAAAACTAGAACATGTTTTTCTCACAATTTTCGTCACAAATTTAACAAATTCCATAGAAATGTACCTTCACAATGAGCGCAATGATAGAAAAATGTTTAATACTGAGATTCTATGTTAAAAAAAACAATTTTCTACAGAATTCCCTCAATAATTTAGCTCAAAATGACTTAGCTTAGAGATGAGTTTTTGTACAATTTCGATATTCTTTTTGGCATATTTGGGAAAAAATGGTATACTTTGTTTAATATAAATTATTGGCATTTTAGAGAATCTCAAAAAACAGCCGCCCTCATACTAGTGGACGATACTGTATTCGATTATTTTTTAACATAAGCTTTTCAGGGATCAAAAAATTAATATACTTGTTTGCCTTTGTTTTACAGAAATTTCTGCATCTGTTATAATCTGTTTTTAATTTAGAGACTTTTAGTCTAAATTGGAATTGAAAAGTAAAAATAATTCTTTTTCTGCGTTTATTTTCTAAACGAAGTATATTAATTTGATCTTCGTTTCACTTTTATAAAGAAAATTTTAAATGTTTGTGCGAATTAAAACAGATATATAATTTTTTTAATTTCAATATCTATTTTACCGCTTCGGCATTGGAGACAACTGCTGTGTTGTAACCATGTTGGAAGGAAGAACCAAGTGCGGCTGCTGTGATGGCAAACACCAAATGGCCATTGAGACCCTGAAAAATAAAATAAGAAGACTTATAAGATATTTCATAAACATGAAAATAAATTTATTTTTAATGCAAAATATAATTCAATTAAAAAATATACTGTTACAAACAAAATCTGGATTACAAATTAACTTTGAATAAAGTATTTGTTGTTTTATATCAATATGTCACAAGCTATCTTAATTCAACATTTTCTAGCTAGACTACAAATAGTATCATATACCCTCTCAAACGTAACCTACCGAATCATTCAATTGAGTTTCAGATTTAAAAAATGGGGCAAAGACTGTTTTCAGACGACGTAACAGTCTCATTGACACTAATTGGTTGGCATTGATAGTAGTTTGTCAAACGTTGAAATGCGGGCCTTTAATGGATATGGGTTCATGCATCTCATTTACAATTACAAACTATTTACATTCCATCATATTTTGATTTTTCGCTATTTTAACAGATAATCCAAATTTACACTCCAATTAATAGGAATTTACGTAATATAACAAAATATAATGCTATAAAGAAAATAAAAGCAGAATCAGTCAAAGTCAAATTCATTAAAACTTATGCGATTCAGTGACCGACATTTTACTGGTTAGAATTTAGAGAGTAGGATATTTTCTGCTTTCACTGATTAATCAATGATTTTGATAAATTCAATCGGTAATAATATTCACACTGATTCGAATTTAGAGAATAAGACATAAAAATCTAAAATGATTTAAAATTGAAGTGATATAAAAAAGGTAGTGCACTGAAATAAAATAGAAAGGTGATCCCTATTCTCTCATGTCTGTCTAGTCGAGATAACTTGTAAGTAAATGGAGTATAGTATATATAAGCAGCTACAATGACTAGATCACCAACTAGGAATAATGACCTCCAACTGGTATATAAGATTTCGTTATCAAAAAACTTTGTAAAGTAATGCATTTCCAGTTTATTATACATAATGCAAACTTATTATATTTATTATATATGTATAGTGAAAGTAAATTAAAATAAATGTTCAAATTCAAATTTAAAATGGGTAAAGAATTAAATTTTTGTTTTCTTAGACATTTTTGCCAAATTTTCAGAAATAGTCTAATAAATTTCTTGTGCTTTGGCACATGCAATTTTTTCCAAAAAGACTCGATTTGTGATACGATTCAAGTTTCAAATCTTCGATTTTGAATCTTGCTTCCAAAATGGAAAGCCTTCAAATTCAGATTTTTCCAAATTCGAAAGGTTTTGCTTCTTTTATTTTTAAGCTTTCGAACTTCCATATAATTTAAATTCGTTGAAAGTCAAAATCTTCTTCAATTTCTTAAATTCGAATTCAAATTCAAGAGAAATATCTTTATAATTTTAAATTGAAAAAGGAACTATAAAAAGTTCAATAAATTATAAATAAGTAAACTCATAATTTAATTTATATACAATGATGTTATATGAGAAGAGATTTTCTACAGACACATTTAAAAGGATTTTCTTTTTACATATATATACTAGACAACATACGTCAGAGTAAATTTTTTATTGTAGAATCTATTTACATTAATTGTCAAATGCGTAACTCAAGGCCTTCACCCCTACTTATTATCTAAAGTCACATATTAATGAAAAACTAAAAGCCGTATCGACGTATATCAACATTTTGAAGAGAACAAAATAAAAAAAAAATTAAATAATTACAAACCCTCTAAAACTGAAATAGTCTTTTTAAACTAATGAAACAGTGGGAAGTCGTTTACTAATTAAATAGATAAAATAAAAAAAATTGCAGTCTCACTAAAAATTAGTTATAATTTACTAAATACTAAGTTTTATTCTATACCTGAATTAGTAAGATTTTACTATTTCAAACAGTCCCGCAAGTTATTTACTAATTCGTTCAGAATATAAATCTGACTATGATTTATACTACAAAATTATTCTCAGTTTAATTTTACTAATTTATTTTGTTGACAAAACGAGACTCAAAATTTGAATTAGTTAAAGTTTCGTAAGTATTAGTTAAATCCACAAGATGTTGAGCCAATTTTTAGCTAATATATTGCCGGAACAATTATTCAATAATGAACTAATTATCAGTGCAAGATTACTCTTTCAGTTAAAACTTACTATTTTGAAATACGAAAAATAATTTAACTGATTTTAAATTTAAGTAAAATTATAACTGAATAAGTTATATAGAATAAGAAACTCGATAAGAAAAGAATAAAACATATTTTTTAGTTATGAATCTTTATTAAAATTATGCAATTACAGAAAACCCAAAAGTTTTAGCGCAGTTAAATTCTCTGATTCTGAAGATTTTAATTTAAATATGTTCAATTTTTAACGATTCAATTAAAAAATGTTCACAGCCATTTTCAATTTAAAATTGTTAATTGGACAGAAAAACGCCGATCTTTAAAAGTACGCTGATTCGGTGTTGTTTTGTGTTGCAAAAAAAAATAAGACACCGGAGAATGGGAATACAGCTATGTTCATGCTACATTTTCACACTGTAAGTATTTTCATTAAAAAAAATATATATATTATTTTGAGAACATAACAAATGAGCAAAAACAAATATGATCCTACTGTTCTTCTGTGAATCCTCGGCAGATATAACGCTGAATCGAGACAAATATTTTTACTTAAAACTTTGTTTATAAATTTGCAATATTTAGTATATGCATCAAATGAGGAAAAGTTAAAGAGGAAAAGGAGAAAATAAGAAAAATGACTTGCAACTACTTTTAGAGAAATTTTTATATTCCGACTAATAGATCCTTTTGTAAATTTGGCAGAGTTCACTGTAAAATGTACAAATTATCCGTTAATATTACAGAATTTCTATAAACACTGCTGGAAACTTTCTGCTCTTTTAATTTTAATTAATGATACATTTTTGGTGTCATTTCAGAATATATCGTATAGAGTACGTGGTTGCGAAGAAATAAAAAAATTTGATATTGAAATATAATGTTCGTGAATGTTCGTCAAGTTGAATTTTACTATTTATAAGAGCTAAGATTTACTTATTTCGCTTTCTAAAATGATTTTCAAATGTTGGTATGTGAATACGTAAAATAATGTTATAAAAATTAAATTATCATTTACAGAGTTAAACTTTTATTTGGTAAGGATACATTTGATTGATTTGAAATTTAAGTTTCTTTAAATACCTTAAAAATCGTGTTTAGTGAGCCCATTTTTCTTCGGTTATGAATGATAAGACAATAAGACTGAAGTTAGCTCATTAAGTTAAATTTCTTTAGTTTAAAAATTCAATAATTTTGTACAATCGAAGTTTTCTTAAAAATTAGGTCCTTTGTTTGTTCTTTCTGGATCAGGGAAATACATATGTATTTAATGTTAAATTTTAAGTTAGCTAATGACTAAGAAGGAATTAAAAATGGACCTAATTTTAAAGAAAATTTTCAATTTTATAAAATTATTTAGTGCAATTGAATTCAAGGAGCTAATCTTGCTCATATTGTCTTATCGTTTCGACCCGCATAAAAAAGGGCTAACCTCACGCGATTTTTAAAGTATCTCAACATATAAACCATAGGAGGTCCCATTGAAAAACTTTATGGGGTGAGCAGATTTAAACCATCTGGAGACATCCTGAAAGTTTCAGGTTTTTATATTTTAATCCGTAGGCGTAGGAGAAATTGAACGGACGGTTTTCACCAGTCTGTTTTATACATAAAGGTAAGTATTTCTCTTAAACCTTGATTGTAATGATAAATATTAGGGAGATATTTTTGGAATAAAGTTGAATTACATTGGTTTTAAATAATAATGACGGAGAAATATCAAGTTTAAAACCTCAATATTTGACATTTCAAAGAAGTATTTTGTATTAAAGTATGTACTTAAATTCAAATGTTGTCTTACCAAATGAAAGCTTAATTCTGTAAAGGATAATTAAATGTTTCTTTCTAATCAAATTATTATACATCTTCACCTATAATAACAGCATTTTATGATACAGTACTGTGTGTCCCAAGCGCAGAAAAGAGTTCTCACCTCTCGCTTTTTTTTTTAAATCTCATTTTTGTGATACCCGACGATCATTTTGAGAGTAAAAAGAACAAAAATCCCTAGGGGGATTTTCAAATAAACTTGACTTTTTATTTTTCTTTGGAGGTTATTATGTATATTTTTATGGAAATTACTCCAAAGTGAAGCTTTTTGGGCTTAAAGTCTGTGATTTGGGATCCAAAAATAGGTTCTAAATGTTGAACACCTCTGGACACCTTGAATCTATGAAAATGATTTGAAACAAGTGCACAAAGTCAGTTTATATAATTTTTTTGGACATTTCTCTTTTTAATGCATGCACTGTCTGAAGTAGCCTGAATAAGAATTTAAGGGTATAAAATTTCCCATAGAATTTGAAAAAATTGAAGGTTCTATCTCTAACAGTACGTGATATATGGCATTTGGAAATTATTTTTTAGTCAACAATTTTTCTAAAATTTGTTTAAATTTTAGTTTATGAAAATTAGCTCATGTCCTACTCCTGTGCTTCGTACATGATAGTTGTATTTATATATGTTGCATTACACTTAATTTCAAGAAAATATTTTTTAAAAAGTGTTATATTCGTATTTTTATTATCACAAACACAACCTTTTACATGAACTACGCCAGAATCAAGTTACTTCGAACTATTTAATGCCTGACAAATTTCATGAAAAAGGATATTTTTCAGGACTTTGTAACTTCGCTTCGGGCATAAGCTAATTTACGAAAATTAAAATAAATCATTTGTTTAGAAAAATGTTTACTGATAAACAAATTTTGAATGCTATATCTCCTAAGCCATAAGAGATAGAACATTCGATTTTTTTATTAGTTTTACGGGAAATTTTACATATTTAAATTCTTATATAGGCTACTTTAGACAGAGAGTGTTCTGAAAAGGAGAAATTACAAACAAAAAAACTGAATAAAACTGTCTTTATGCAGCTATTTCAAATAACTTTCATAGGTCCAAGGTGTCCAAAGGTATTCAACATATTTAGAGCTTTTTTTTAATGTTAAATCACGAACTTCAAGCCAAAGAAGCTCCATTTTGGAGTTATTTTCATGAAAATATACATAACAATCTGCTCCGAATTAAAAAAATCAAGCTTGTTAAAAAACCCCCTAGAGATTTTGATCCTATTGGGCTTTACATTATCGTGGGATATCACATAAAAGAGACCAAGAAAAAGGGTTGAAGTCTTTCGCGACTCGAAATATATTTATTCATGATTTTTATAAAAAGAAATAATTATTAGCACATCTAAATAGTAAAATTCAACTTTACAAACATTGAGGAACATTATATTTCAATATAAAATTTTTTTTATATTACTTTGCAACAACGTCCAGACGTTCTATTCTGGAATGACCCTTTGCATGTGTGGAAATTTACGGAAATTCCAGTCAGTTTTCACCTCGGGAAAATTGGAATTTCAGTAAATTCAGTAAATTCAGTAAATTCAGTAAATTTCAGGAAATGTGACTAGTTTTTCTTCTCTGATTTAGAAGAAAAGACCAGTTTTTAATCAAATTAATGATCTTTTATCATATCGAGATTCTAATACAATTTAATTCCTTACCACTTCACTGCGAAGATAAACCATTATGAAAAAGGGAAATCCCAATCCGGAAATATATGTATAACACTCTTATTAGCTCTGCACTTGACAATACCTTTAATTTGCAGTTTAAAATATTGAACTTATTACAAACTTCCTAATCATGTGGATAATTATGAAAGAGATTATCTACTCAGTTCATGACCGAGTAACACGTGCTACAGCCACAAGTAAAGACTGATGGGTTGCTACCCCACCCGAACGTTTATACCGGCTTGGTGTACAAATACAATCTGAAAGTCAGCACAAGAGGCATACAAATGCTGGAAGAAATGCGTATGTGTATTAACTGTTACAGGGACGTCTCACCATTGTCACTTTCGCAAGAAATGCATTACCCAAATGAAAGCAAACTTATTTCTTGAAATATTTGCACAATTTCATCTATAAGCTTTAATCAAATTCTACAATATTTTCCTGAATTTACAATTTAGTGACAACATTTCTCCTACTCGTCAACAATAATCTTTATGAAAAAACGATCTAGATGATTGGAATCCCCGAATTTTCATCACCTCAAATAATAAGTTGCAAATTCCTATTACAATTTCCTTAACAGTTTTTAAATTTAGCAGGGACACGAACCATCAAATTTTCTCGAATGTCGGTAAATAGCTGTAATAGGAATTTCCAACTAGTTTTTACATTCTTGAGTTTTGAATTAATATATATATTATATCTCGCATTCTATTTGCAAAAAAAGATTTTTTATGAAACTTGGGAACATCTTTTTTGTTAGCCATCTTCTATAGTATACAATTTTGATTTCGTGATTAAAATAAATAAATATGTATTACGGTACTGATTAACATGCGTTTTCCCGTGTCGCGATATTTAGCTCTCAATTTCAAAAACTAAGCCATCGTGCTTTCTCAGGAATGTATAAACATTTTATACGATAACAATTTTTATTCTCATTATCAGTAAAAATAATAAAAAATGGCTATTAAAATTTCTTTGATTTTTAAGTTAAAAATATAAAAAATAACAAATCTTCAATTATATCATTATAAAATAAAAAAACAGTGGCTAAGTGTATCGAAATTTCTGTACAAATAGCTAGATTTTTTGGTATGAATAATGGGACCTGAAAACGGGGATATTTTGTACTGAAATTTTTGTATGAATAGCCGGATTTTTCGGCACTTGTAACTGCAATACTCTTAAAGTAGAACTTTTTCTTAAATCAAACTTATAGAAGTGTACTTTTAAAAAATATAGTTTATAATTATGAATAAAGAGTAGACGGTCTTGATTTAATTTCCCCCCTTGATTTAAAAATACTCTTCTTATCGAAGCAAATCAAAAGGTCACTACATGCATCATTCCTTTAACTTACGTTTAATAAACGTACGTTAAATCGTAATAAAAATCGTCACTGGAGTTTTGCATCAACAAAAAGAAGAATTTATGTCTGTATTTATTAGTGGCTTTTTACGATTTATTATAGGTAATCTTGCGAAAAACAATTTTGCGTTTGAAATTAAGTCAACTCGAATAAAATAAACAAATTAACTAATATGTTGTGCCTGAATGATCTTTGAATAAATCAAGGATCAAAGCTCATAATCGATCGGATGCATTTGTGACTAAATTGTTCTTATTCCCCTGGTATAAATGTATTTTCACAATAAAATAAAATAAATTGTAGTAATGCACAACAATGTGAAAATTGTAACTTTTTGTAAAAATTGGTATTTGTAAAATTTGGTAGAAGTATTCGAATTCTAACAAATACTTGTAGTTTATATACTAACACTATTTTTGGAACTTTCTACAATTGTTAACGATATTTAAAAAACAATACAAAATTACCAAAATAATTCTAATAGAAATTACAACTTTTCCCTAGAATTCAAGTACTTTTATAAAATTTTACAAGCAGTTACGAATTTAAAAAAATTACATGTATATGTCGACTGCTCCATACAATATGGAATCAAGCATATATAAATCGTGATTACATAGTTGAATCTTGAAGGTTAGAGGTTCCGACAATATTTCCCGCTACGACATCAAATAAAAGTACCTAGAGTGGGGAACAGTCATTTTTGTCTCGCGTTACATGCATGGAATATCACGATTTCCGTGCACCTGTTACAAACCAATACATTTCCACCAGGGTTCTTTTCCTTTTACCATTATTTCGATCAATTTTTATATACTTTCAACTCTTTAAATTGGAATCACTCAATTCAGTATTCCCTCGTAATTTAGAGATTTCCCGCAGTAAAATAATGACTAAAATTTCAATAACAAATACTGATGATTCCAGTCGTCTTTTGACTCGCGGCAACCAGTGAAAAACTACTGAAATGTGAGTGAATTTTCACTGATTCAAACCTTGGAAATCAGCGGAAATCTATTTAGTGATTTCCGGGAGTAGACAAAAATAATGTTATTTTAAGAACAAATACTGAAAACTGGAATATTTATGATACAAATCAGAAAAACTAGAGGAATATTTCTTCAAAGTAAAATTAATGATCTCATTATCATCTTATCACTTAGAAAAAATTGGTTGTAAAAAATAAATTAATTCCTTTAAAGATTACGATTTTGTTTCAAGGGCATGTGACAGTCACTCACGTGACCAATTACATGTTTTGTATTCGGCGGTTTTATAATTTAAAAAATGTAAATATAGTGTTGAAATTTTTGTAAATATGGTTCAAAATATATAAAGGCACGTCTGTCTGGCCAATTCGAGTTTTTATTTTGTGTAAATAATGAAATTTTATAAAGTTTTAATTTCATTGCTGAAATAGAATAAATAAAATTGCATTATTTAAACAAAATAAAATCTCAAACGGGCCAGAGACGTGCCCTTAATTATTTTGAACACTATTTTTGAACTTCAGCACAATGTATTCATTTTTGTAATTATAAAGCTGCCAAATAGAATAACATGTAATAATTGGTCATGTAACAGGCTGCCACATGCCCTTAATATACCAAACAACTTTCTGTTTTATATTTTTGAAGGAACTTCAAATTTTTCTGCATAGCGTTAAAATGCATTAATGAGCATGTATTTTAGCCTGGCTATCTTTTGGTACTGTATCAGTCCTAATAATAAGAATAATGACTGGAATTTTTTTTATGACTGATTTTTGTGTAGTTAATATTCTGAGCGTAAAATTGATAATTGATTGTGACGGTCTCTTTTTAGACGCGTCACTGATGCATAGCACGCTTGCTGGCAGCCGATAAAAAAATGCACCAAATCAATTATGTAATGTCAGTCTCGAGTTAACCAATTTCAGACAAATAGCTTACTTTGCTAAAGCCGTGCACTTGAAATGGAGGCTCCGTCGATTAGATTACAAGTTTATGAGTTAATAACAATGTACACATATTTACTTTCAACATTTTCTCTCATTTAACGTTCAGATTAAATGTAGAATACTCTCTATTAATAAATATTTATCGAAAAAACTATTTTTCATACATTCCAGGATACATTGAAATACAATAAAAAACTATCTTTGGAAAATTAAATATAAGTCTGTGAAGCAAAATGATATATATTAAATTGTAAAATATGTAATTCAATTTTACTTAATAGCAACATTTTCTAACCTTGGCATAATTTTATATACATTGTACACCTTTTTT
>CAKNWW010271902.1:412-20714 GCA_932074435.1 Andricus kollari
ATCGGACGTTCGTATTCTGAACTGGCAGTTTTTACTCGAACAGAACGTACAACATCGTCCTTTCTCTTGTAGCATTTAATTATACGACCTAATAACCATCGAGATGGCGTTTTTGTAAAGACTGTAAATAATCAACAGCCCATCTTCTCCAGTAAATCTCTGTAATGTTTTGTACTAACTGTCATCGTCTTGACCGATTTTCCGACGTAAATTCCAGTGAGGGTTGTGGAACGCTGGTCAAAGGGGCTCCAATCAGAAAATTTCCAAGTATTAAACAGGAGAAGTCTTCAGGATCATTCGAAATAGGGGCAATAGGATGGGAATTATGGCAAGCTTCAATACGAGTAGGAAAATTATAAAACTCTTTGTAGGTACACGGAAAGAAATTTTGGGTGACTGCGGTACTTATACGTAAAGCTGCAGAGCTAAACACACAAGCGCCTGCACGCCCTGTTTCCAAGACGTCTACTCTCTTATTTTGAGAACACTGCGATCCGACAGAGGGGCGAACGACGCGCCAAACTTTTGGCACAACAAGAGACCCAGAACTCAGTAAGACGGTTATTTAAAACGATCTTAGCTCTCTCCAGGAATGCCCCAATTTGTGTGGGAGGACCGTTTTTAAAAGGAAGCGTATCATGTAACGTCCGTCTTCTGTTCGTTGATAATTCATGGTGAAATGCTTATCACCAAACATTTCGTCATCTGTCAAGGAATTTTTAAAGGGAACTTCTTCCAACTCCCAGGACCTGGTTAAGTCTTCATGCAAGACTTATGCTGTGATAGCCTGATGTGCTATAACTGGAATGTTAATTTTCATTTGATTTGTGGCTAAAGCCGGCTCAGATAAGATCCAACCAAAACCGGTACTTTGCGCGGTAAGAGAACCCAATATACCCTATTGGAGACCAGGTAATAAACATGAGCCATATTTATCGGCCCCTAAAATCAAATCAACTTGAAGGAGTATATGACGTAAGGTGTAACAATACTAAAACTTGCGTGTGGACTTTAGGACAGTTCTTTTCTGTAGGAATTAAATTAAATTCCGCTAACTTTCTTGAAGAACCAATATTAACTCCTCCAACCCCATAGACTGCTGCTTTAATCTTTCTGAATAGTGGACTCAATATTTTCATTGTTCTCTCGAAAATAAAACTAAATTCTCATCGTTGGCCCAACAAAACTCTAAATTTGTGACTTTTTCCATTTTTAGCTTGGAAGGAAATAACAGCCAAAGCGATTAAGGTTGAACGCGATAAATTGGGATGGTTATTCAAAAAAGGGAACGAAACTTCATCTTCTACTTTTTCTTTAAGCGAAACGTGATTCATCCCCACCCCCAGAGTGGAATTGCCGGGATCATTTGATTGTAACGCGGGAGAACCTGAGACTGCCTATTGAGAAGTAACCGATGCACACTTAATTGGTGGTAACGTGGGATTTGGATTATAATCATCGAAATGCAACAAGGAATTATGTCTCCTACCGCAAGGAGTTGCACTGTGGCTCCTAACTCCCATTTGTTTTGAAGTCCTACTCTTTTCTTGAGAACTCACACCAACTTTCGAAGCTTTAATAGCCTCCAAAATACGTATGCGAGTCTCGAAGAATGAGTCAACTTGCTGATAAATGGGCATCTCCCATTCCTTGAGAGTACCAATATCAAATTTTGTAACCATTATAAAAACAAGCAAATTACTCCAATGTTCTGTTAAGCGTTTCAGATTTTTGAGAGCCGCCAATTCATCAGTCCATCAGTTGGCGAACTTGTTATTTCTTCCTTCAGGTGAAGAATAAAGAAAGACCGAGCCAGTGAAGAATAACATCGTGAAAGAGCACATACTATTTGGAGAAGGACGTCTTTTCTACACTAATTTTACACTTTCGATAGTTTTTTCACGAACTTCTATCCGACTCGAAGAACCATGTTAAAAGTTTACACTTGTAAAATAAATAATTTGTTCAGATCAGGAATAGTCAGAAAAGAATCATGAAAGTTAATTAGAATTACAAGTTTTATTCAATTTTTCGAAAACTTGGCAGACTAAGACCATTTCAAAAACAGACAGATCACACACTCGTTTTTGTGGACATTTTTGTATGATCTTAAGTTCAATGTCTTTTTAGAGTAAATCATATTACTGATTCGAAATGATCGGACAACGATCTGTCGCGATCACTGCTGCGCTCTCTCTCTCTCTCTCTCTCTCTCTCCTTTTCTCTCTTAGGCGATAATGCGCAACTTAGCAGTGGAAAAAATGTTTAATCAAATATAAATTGTTTAAATAATGAACAAATATGTTAAGTTGGAAATACTATTCTTGAAATTTACCAACTGTATCATCTAGCCAAAAAAATAATAACTTTTCACTATTCACGGGCGAGAAAAAAATTGTTTAAACAAATAATAATTGTTTAAAAAATGTAAAATTAGTTCAAAAATACTTGTAAACTTAGGACTTATCGAATATAAAAAATTAATTTAGAAAAAATTCAACAAAATACCGTCTTTAGCATGAATTTGACATAAAACTGATACTTTGCATTTTTGGGGCATCTTCCGGGTACAATACAAGGATGTTGGGTCGAAAAAATGCAAAGTTAGTGAGTGGAAATATTCCTTAAACCTTACGTTAGAGGTGATCAGACTTTAATTCACAAAAAGTTAAAAAGAATGACATCTTTTTTCCATTTTTTCGAAAACCAAGCTTTTCTCATTTAAAGCCACATGTTAATTTCAAAATCACGGGGCACGGGTTAATGTTGACCGATTTGAAGAAAAAAAATACAGACTTTCTTGTTCCCGAAAATGAACAAATTTGAGAGGATCAAGCACCTCGAATGTCGAATTTTTGAACTACCCTAGTGCAGAGTGAACTAAGGACCACCATATAATGATCTAAGATGCACCTGTTCTATTATTAAATTCGTAAGATGATGTTTCGGCAAGATTATCGGATGTTTGGTATCATAGAGAATAGGTGTTTTCTCCAAACGTCCTTTTACTCTTAAGCGTCCATCCATATCAATAACTGAACATATTCTTTTCAAATCACAAGCTTGATGTGTAGTATATGTAGTATGGAAGTGAACTTGAAAATAGTAATAAAAGTCATGTAAAATTAAGTTCCTTATTAATGAGTGAATGGACTAAAACTTAAAACTTAACAAATTTAATAAAAAGTAATTACATTAATAAAAATAATCGAATAGTACAAAACTTCAAAGTTTAATTGTACATTTCAACAGAAAAAATTCTAAACCACGTGTTTACAAAGTGTGTCTTCCACCAATTATCCCATCGGCATCCAGTTTTAGTCCATTCACTAATTAACAATAAAATAAGTTTAACATGACTCATATTACTATTTTGTATGTGTATGACTAAATTCAGAGCATTCTCAACCGATAAATTCTCAACATATAAATATTAATTGGTATGGTGTTCGGATGTATTCTTAACTTAATAATTGGCAAACAATATCATCTGGGATGTATAAATTATGCTACACAAGCTAGCACTGGCAAAATGAAATTTAGTGGGCATAAGCCTGCAAATAGATCCCTTTCACCTACATCTATGCCAGCTCCTGTGTCAGGCTCAGCTCCTACTCTTGTTCAAATTAATGAACTTCTATTAAAACATTGTGAAATTATTCGAATAAATACCGAAAAGTTTATTTCTGAGAAAATTGACTCTCTGACTACTAATTTACAAACTGGAATTAATGATATCTCTGTCAAAATTGATTCCTTTGATTCTAAAATTGAGTATACCATCGAAAGAATTGCTGGTCTCGAGTTTAAAGCAAAAGAATTGTCAACTGCGTGCGAGCAATTTAACTTGGATCCAGTTCAAGAGAGCACAATTTCGTCTGAGTGCCTAGCAGGAATCTCAGATAGAATTACTGGAAAACACAACGTGATCATCTGTGACACCACTACAACGATTCTGACACAGGACCGTACTGCTCTTCAGAAGGCACCATATAAGGGGGTTCTGACACTGCTAAACGATCGACGAAAGAGAGGAGAAACCAATTTAAAAATCAAGGAGATTCATAGGGAGCCTAAGGTAGTGAACATCAGGATGTCGTCTTCCCTGAACCATACTCAGAAACAACAATCACGGAAGTAACACTGGATAGTAATTATGCAGCTAAAAGCTTCAATTGTTCATATACCGTTGATTTAAATTTACTAAATGATTTCACAATTTATTATCAGAATGTTTGGGGGCTTAATACCAAAACTAGTGAATTGTTACATTCACCAGCTGTTCAACCGAATTATATGATACTGACCTATTTTGTGTTCACAGGAATGACAGACTGGACAGTATTGGGGGTGGTGTCCTTGTGGCATTAAAGTCTATTGTTACTTCTGGTAATATCGATATTTCCCCTGTTATTTCAGCTTTTGACAGAATCAATGCATTGCCTATTAGTATTATATACGAGGGTAAAAAATTAATATTGTTTGCTATTTATATTCCACCTGATATATCTCCTTCTGAGCTTGAGGAATTCTTTGAGGCCCTGTCCGGTCTGTCAACCGACTGGGACTGTAATATTTTAGTCATTGGAGATTTCAATATCCTAAAAGTAGTCAACCTTGTAAATCATGGGATATTTGATGTGAAATCTTCTTTGCTAAATATGTTTGTGGACGTTAATCACCTATCACAATATAATGATATTCACAATATTAATGAACGATATTTAGATCTGGTTATTTCTTCTTTTCCATTGCGGTATCTCACGAATTAATTCCAATACTTCCTGTTGATAGTCACCATCCACCATTGATAGTGAGATTTAAAGCCTTCAAACCTGACTCATCAATCAGGGTCAAACTTCTAATGAATTTATCAATTAAAAGATAAAAATTTAAGGGCTTTGATTACATTGGTGTCAAGAATCGCTTAGATAATTTTGACTGGTTATTTCTTAGCCAAAGTGAGGATATTAATTTAGTACTCGACCTATTTTATAACAAATTATATGAAATATTGGCTGATGAAATCGGAACATACTCTTTTAATTCTAAGAAAATGAAATATCCCCGCTGGTACACGTCTGATATTATAACAAATCTACAACGTAAAGAGAACGCCAGAGCTAATTATATTAAATACGGAAATGAATATCATAATAATGTATTTCTGACTCTTCGAAAATAATTCAAATGTAAAATTGAACAGAAGTACAATGAGTATTTAAATAGGACAGAGTTCGATATTGAGAGGTCACCATCATCATTATAGACACATGCTAATAATTTCAATGGAGTTTCCGGAATCCCTGGTATTATGTGTTTTGGTGGCAATGAAATCTCACGTCCAAAAGATATTGTCAATTAATTTGCTGACTTGTTTTCGAGTGTTTACAAACCCTCTTCGGAGTGGCCTGGAGGTCTCATTACATGTTCTCAATCATTCCTAGGGGATGGGGTTGACATGTCAGAACTACAAGTGCGGTCAGCAATACGTAAGTTAAAGAACAAACTCTCGTCTGGCCTTGGTAACATCCCAGCTTCCTTGATTTAAACTTGTGCCCAATATTTAAAAAGGGAGACAAGCCCCAAATTATGAATTACTATCCAGTTGCGTTGTTGCGCAATTTCTCCAAGATACTGGAAATGTTCTTGAGTGAGATCATCTGGTTTTATTTCAGCCCTGTTCTTTCTCCTTCTTAACATGGATTTGTTCCGAAAAGGTCTACTATAACTAACCTTGCGATATTATTACAAATAATTGAATTTTTTTTAATATGCAATAGACAGATAAATGTAGTTTTCACGAACATTTCTAAGGCATTTGATTGCATTAGTCATAGTAAAATCATAATTGATCCAAATAAGCTGGGTATGTCGGATGAAGTTCTCAAGAAAATTAACTCCTATGTCTGTGACCAGAAAATTATTGTGCAATACAAGGGGAACTCTTCATATCAATTTGTTCCAACTTCAGGTTTGCCTCAGGGCTCAAATCTAGGTCCACTTTTATTTGTACTCTATACGAATGATGTTGGCTTCTCAATAAAGAACCATTTGTTGTTGTATGCTGATGAAGCAAAAATTTTCAGAACTATAAACTGTATGGCAGACTGTCTGGGATTGCAATTGGATATTGATAATTTTGTTAATTGGTGTGTAATAAACTCGCTTGATGTGATTCCTGATAAATGCAATGTAAACCTTTGCGCGAAAAACTGATGTAATTGAATATCATTACAAAATTGGTGATGAGCATCTCAAGCGAGCTTGACAAACTAAAGATCTGACTCGGTGTTTATCTACATTGTACCTTAAGATTTAATGAGGAAATTGATAATATGGTTAGAGAGGCTAATCGATCTCTGGGATTTTTATTTCGAGCATGTAAAAGCTTTAATAGACCAAGTACTTTTAGAATATTGTATTACTTATTGGTGAGATCCAGGCTAGAGTATGGAATGATGGTGTGGTACACAGATACTTGCTAGTTGGTAGAGGCTATAAACAAATGCCAAAAGCCGTTTTTAAAGTTCCTGAATTGGAAAACTGTTGGCCAGTTCTTACCCCCGGGCTCAGACTACCAGCGATTTTGTAATAAATTCAACGAGTGGACATTAGAGAATCAAAGAACTGTTAGCTAGTGCTAGTGTACCATTTTATCTGCATAGCTCTGGATCTAGAACTCCAATTCAACGACTGTGTGCGATCTATAATTACATAGTGTTATGAATTTCTATGTAATTGAGCAACGTATTTTCTTCTAGATAAGCCGCCATGTATACCAATTTAATGATGAATTAATTATAACGTTATATAAAAGTAATCATAAATATTTATTATAAGCTTACACGTAACCCTGTAATTGGTCCTAGGACTGTAGGAATCATAATAAACTGAAATTGAAATTGGATCTGCCGCCTTATTTGAACCAAAACATCTATATAAAATGGCGGCTCCAGCACCTTCAAGTAGGCAGACACGTTTACCATTAAATCGTGAACTCAGTGTTTTATATACAGGGCGTTCCAGACTCGAGTGTCCGGACTTATATAGCTATACAAAAATTTTTAAAATAAATCGAAAATTCCTTTTCCAAAAATCAGTTGAAGTTTTAGTTTTTGAGTTATCAAATTTTTAAGCTGGACCAATCTGGAGCGCGGTATAAGCAGTCGTGCGTACGTGAGTGGGAGTCTAACACAGTGTTATAGAATTTTAAAATTATTTTTTTAATTTTTATACAGCCATATAAGTCCAGACACTTGAGTCTGGGACACCCTGTATATCAGTGAAGTTTTCTCGAGGAAGATTTCTCTACTTTGGTTACATTGAGATGAACTCCGTTTTTTTGTCCTTGATCTTTTTTGCGTAAGTCGTCTGATAATTTTCCTTTTCCTTTCTTAATCTTGGACTGATATACTTGGCCATTTTTCTGAAGCCTGTTCTAAAAAGCGAGGTCCGTGCCACCACACAGAAACATTTAATCATTCTTCTAGCCGCAGGAACGCGATTCCACTTAGCCTCAGGAATACTCGACTATCAAAGAAACTCTATTAGCTACAAGCCTAGGCCAGGTAGATAATAGTTTAATTAGCCACGATAATACTGTAGTCGAATCTGACCAACAGTAAATGGAATTAGTTTAAAATGTAATTTCTTCAAGGCCGTAGGAACGTGATACCACTTAGCCCCAGTAATACTCGACTGTATTAAAGAGACTCTATTTGCCACAAGCGTAGGCCAGGTGGATGGTAGTTTACTTAGCCACGATAACACCGTAGTCTAATCTGACCAACAATGGAATTAGTTTGTAATTTAATTTCTTTCTCGACTTGTTTCAAAAGCTTAGCTAAGAGTAAGGCTGCGCACCGCTCTAATCGAGGAATACTGATATTCAAAATGGGACCCATTCTTGACTTTGTTATTAGACGAATTGAATTAATAGCTTGTCTATGATCAAACACTCATAAAGAAACCACTGAACCCTAAGCTTTGGTAGAAGCATTAGCGAATCCATGTAATTGTAAAGTCCAATTTAATTTTCGAAGCCAAACCTCTTGCATGAACATTTCTGCTACAATGATAATGGAAGCTAACCATCCATGAGGGTCAAAAAGTCTCTCTATGAAAGAAAGAGCTATTCGTTTCATGCCAACTCCAACATGTCGCGTATTTACCGAAAATAAAAAGCAGTCCGATTTTGGACACCAACGTAAACCTAATACCTTTTTCGTTACATCTTCAAGTTCGCCGAATCTGACTACCTTCTTTTCAGACTTGGGTTCATTTAATTTAGTTAACCTAGAACCATTAGCCGACCATTTACGTAAAGGAAATCCTTCTTTCATTTAATAACATCCGTTCCTTCTGCAGTTTTAAGGCCTAATCGAAATTGTCTGATCCAAACAAGACATCGTCCACACAAAAATAGCGTTTAAGGATGACAAAGATATCGGGAAAATTAGAACCTTTGCCTTACTCGAATTGTTTTACAACTATTTGCTGAAAAGGGGGATTCCGCTTTTCCAGAACTAGCGGTCAGCAAGTGATATTTAACTAACTGTCTCGAAGTTCCGTGGAGAAAAACTATTCCTTGAAAATCTATATCATTCGGGTCTACTAGAATTTGACCAAACATTTTACTAATATCTGCCGTAATTCCGAAACCATAATTTCGATATCAAAAGATGACAGCCTTTAATTCATTCTAGAGTTTTGGATCGGCCATGAGTTCATAATTCAAGGATTTCCCAGAAGAAGTAGGACAAGATGCATAAACAACTACTCGCACAGGAGTAGTGCTACTAGACTCGCGAATTACAGGATGATCAGGCAAATATACAGGTGGACAATTCAATAGAGTTTGTTTACCATCATCTAAGAGTTATCGCATATGACCGAGTGTCTCGCACTCGTCAAGAAATTCTTCGTATTTTTTGGCTGAATTAGAACTTTTTCGAGTCGTTGTACACTAATGAGCGGAGATATGGCCCTAGAAAATGATTTTTTAAAAGAATCGAGAGATTATTCTTTTATAGGAAGGCGCACAACGTAACGTCCTTCCTGGTTACGCTAATGCGTATTAGAAAAGTGATTTTCACAAAGCAGCTCTTTTTCGGTGAGTATAGATTGCTACGGAATGTCTTCGAATTGCCAGCATCTCTGTAGATCGAAATGAATTTTCGAACAGGTTGAAACATAATTAATTCTGATACTAGAATTAGCTTAATATATATATATATTTTTTTTTAATAGGACCCGATAGAATCCATCCGAATATCGTAGACTGCGCTGTTATAAATACAGGAGGTCCTTGAGACAACTCTGGTAGCTAAAGCGAGTCATAATAATCGCCTCCAATTACTATTTCAATTTTTGGTCCACTAAAGAGTTCAGGATCTGCTAGATGAAGGTCGCGATTGTGATAATAGGTAGAAATAATTTTGAAATTCGGAGAGCTACAATTCATTAAGCAATAAGTTTTCGAAAGATTCTGAAACAAAACGAGCATCAAGCCCTTAATCGAGAAAAGCTCTAATTAATTTCTGTGCACTATTTAATTTTTAACAGTAGCTAGCAACGTCATACTGCTTTGATGATGTGTTATGAAGTGTCATGATGTTTTTTGCATAAATTATATCAAATATTTAGAAAGGTTCAGGAAATCCTCCAGAATATAGTAGATTTATTTTTTATTTTTCATAGTGACCGGTCACTTAAAGTTTTTTTTTGGCGAATGACATGACAGCTCGAGTTTTAAATGAATGTCCACGTGATGAAGCACATTTCGGTTGCGCAAACAATGTCAATGTTGGAATGGGAAGAAATAGAGTGACTGGTTTACTAGATTGCGGTCCATCAAAATCTTTCTTGGGATTAAATGAATTTAAATTTACGGACGAGTTAAAAGTTCAGTGCGAGGAACAGAGAGAGTTGCAAAATAATCCAGTAGTTGGTAACGGGTAACGAGTAAACATCGCGGTTAGGTTAACAAATAAAACAGAACGGATTGACTTCTTTATCTTCGCTAATACACAGACATGCATTTTTGGCATATACTTTGTACGTATTTTCAGTTTACAATTCGATAACGAACCGCAAGTGTGTGTACCTTCGAATTAACGTTAGAAAACCAGAGTTAAAAAATTAAAGAATAATTTTTCTTTCATGGAAATTAATTAAAAGTAAATAGAGTCCATAATTTTTGTTCATGTAATTCTGGCTGCGTGTCCTAATCTCGACTCAAACATAGGAAGGGACTTTGTAATTATTATAACTAAGAAGCAGTCGGTTGCATCGATTTAATTCCTTTCAATTACAAGATATTATTTTACATCGTTAAACATGGAGAACGAATAGGATTTGAATTGGCTAACCACTCTTACCACTGATCGAATTCGAGGGATACTCAATACTCATTTTGTAAATAATACGGGTTCACGGGACGTGTTGGTGGATATGGCTATGCGGTACTTCCGAAGGTTCATACGTGTTGCTAGGTGGACAGGTGTCGATGAAGATACGTCGGAACAGGGATCTTTTCAGCCAGTGAGACGCAGAATTCCCCTAGACTCCAATTTATCACCGGTGATGTTTCGGGAAGAGGGGGAGCAGTTGCTGGGTGTAGTAAATTGGTCGATTCCTTTCAAACAGAAGAACAGGAGGTAGCTTGGAACGACACCCTGGCAATTAATCTGGCCGTTGAAGAAATTTCGCTGCGTGGCGAGATCGAATTAGATGGTAAGGTCACGCGAAAGTTCGCTAGAATTAAAACTGGGTCAGAAGAATTAACCGCGCTTATCGATGGAGTGGTCATTTCGATCGTTTTTGAAAGAGGCTTCGCGTAAACGGATAATGACCAAAGAAGGGTGTAAGCTAATTGACCCGAAAGAAAAAATTATGCGCGTAGCTAATAGCACGACGTCGTCGATGCTAGGCCTCATCAAAAAGTGGCCTTAGGGATTCTTGGAATCTGGCAAGGCATCCGGGAAAGGATCACACTGTCCATGGTATAGTATAGTAACGTGAACGGTACAACTAGAACAAACACTGCCCCGTGCAAAAGCAGTGTTGTGTTAGTAATGCGCTCAGGGGTATTGCCTACTTTATAAGATCAAATAGTAGCAGCAGCTGGGTACCGTGGAGTAATTAGCGTCGAATTGTTTTTTTTCTTTATCTTTCATTCGAATGAGTCACTTGGACGTCTTAGCAAGGGTACCGTAATATTTTTTCCACGAAGCACGTTTAATATTTGCTTGTGGGAATTCACAGGACATTGTTCAGATTAATTTATTAAAAATCTGGAACTGTTTTCGTTCGCTCTATAGGCATGGAAAGTCGCAATTTTCATATAGGTTTTGGAAAAGTCAATTTGAAAAAAAATCGAATTCAGGTAATATTTATAACTTGCACATCTCATTTAATATTTGTCAATGTATTTAAATGCTAAAAACTGCGTAAAACCTTAAAAATGAGATAACTTGCTCAAATATGCTTAAAATCTCACGATTTTTGTAGATAGACGTAGAATTCACACACCGAAAAAAAGTATTTATGCCGCCACTTTTATTTATTTTTCATTATCAATTTAGCGCATGATTATTTCTTACAGTGTGTGAAAATCTGTTCTAAATATTAACGGATTTAGATTTTTTTGTTGTGGTAAAACTACTTTCTCGCCAAATGTTACCGATTACCCAGTGGTACAGGTGGACAACTTTTACAGTGTCCGGCATTTTAATCTGAGAGAAAAGTTGAACATAGCTCCACGCTATTTCTCGTTAACCCTTACCCGTTTAAACTTCAATGGGATCATATTATAGCCTACATGTAACGGAAACGGCCAGGAGTTTATAAGGAAGTAGGATACGATCTATATTGTGAATTTAAATGAAATAAAGCTTAGTGAAAACAAAGGCGGTCAGGAGTTTTAAATAGAAGTAGTGAAAACGAAACGGTTGGGCAAGTGTCAGTGAAATTTGCATTGTTAGGCACTGTAAGTAATTTCACACTCTTTCGGGAACTGCTACAATTTCGCGGCCTTGTCGGTGGTAGAAATTCTATTAGCCCGCTCTCTTTCTATTTTGCGCGAATGGAGTAAAGCAGTAGATAAACATGAATTGTAGAAAATAACGAAATAATATAACTTTTTTTATTCGATGTGGTTTACTGTTACGAAGAAAAAAGAATACAGCCTTTTGTACTATTGATTCAGTAAATAATAGATTTTTGTTTACAATTTGCAGAGTACCTTTCGAGTCTCTAATGTCCTATAAATTAGAGACCCTTGTTAAGGGTGAGTAATAACGATCCTACAAATTAATAGAACGATATGTATGTGGAGAAGTATGGAATGGAGGCCTCAATATTTAAATGTGGACCCTCATGCGGCTGAACCAAGTTTAAATGAAAGTTGCAGCACAGGTGTCAATTTATTTACCCTTTTATAAACTTGTTCTCTTTTCAGTAAATATGCATTTTGTCAAATTTTAATATTGCCCGCTTGCGGGAAAGATGCAGAAAGTGGTCGTCCTTGGGTCGCTCCGTGTCCTCGGGGTACACGAGACTTGTGCCGAATCATCGTATTCAATCCGTCGCAGACTGTAACCAAGTATCTCACGGTCGTGAGACGTGGTTACGGTTGAAATTTTACCGCGATTTCGCTCAGAGCGGGTGCAGTTTTTCAGATTAGCACCCGCACCCGGCGAAATCCCGCGGTTGTCCTCATGACAAACTTTTACTTATAAATTGAATGCTAAATGAAAGGAGATGGAAAATAGTAAAGGGGAGGTTACCAAGAGGTTACAAATGGCAGATTGAAAATGCGAAGAGGAAGCATAAAAAAGGCAGAGCAATGGGATGAATGGTGATAGGAGTAAGGAACGAATTTATAACAGGGAAGGATAAGATTGAGATGAAAAAAAGAAGGATTAATAGTAGAAGAGGTAAAGATGGGAGGAGAGAGGTGAAAGTAAGTGGGGGTGCATGTGAACGGTGATATGCAGGATAAATCAAAGAAAATGACAAAACTAATGGAAGAAAATAAAAAAGAGTAAAGCAGGATATTGAGATAGTAGAATGGAAAACATATTTTATGGATTTGCTAGGAGGGGTGTAGAGTAAAGGTAGGAAAGCAGGAAAATATGGTAGGGAAAGAAATGAGGAAGAGGACAAAACAAGGGCAGAACTAGTCAAGGATTTAGAAATAATTAATGACAGAAAGGCGCCTGGTATAGATGAGATTCCATATGAAGTCTGTATATGTGAGAGGACAGAACTAAAGGAATGGGCATGGATAATGTGCAATAGAGTTTGCAGAGGAGAGGGGTCGCCAGAGTTATTAAAAGAAGGAGTAGTGGTATCCATAGTGAAGAAAGGCAAAGGGGAGGAGGTTAAAGATTATAGGTGAGTGACGCTGATGCCAACATTGTATAATGTATATTTAATGGTTTTGTCGGAGAAATTAAACAAAGAAGTTAAAGAAAAAAACATAGAGCCACCGAATCAGACAGTGTTTAGATAAGGAATAGGGGTGATCGAAAACATATATGTTCCAAATTATCTGATAAATTAAATTATTGAAAGGGAGAAAGGGGCAATAATAGCAATATTTGTGGACCTGAAGGCGGCGTTTGACTGCTTGGACCAAGTTGAGATAGAAAGTGTTATGGTGAAAAAAGGGATACGGGAGGGCTTAATAAAGATAGTATCAGAAATTTTTAAATACAAAAAGCAGGGTAAAGGTAGGAGAGACAGTATGAGATAGTTTCCGGTTAGTAAGAGGAATAAGGCAAGGATGCCGTCTGAGCCCACTTAGAAATACTTAGATGGGAAAAAGTTGAATTTAAATGTAAAAAAAAAATGATAATTTGGTTTAGAAAAGAAGGGGGAATAAAGAAAGAATAAAATGGGAGATGGAAGGGAGTAAAGTTAGGAGAAGTAAAGGAGTTTGGGATGTACCTTGCAAACAAATGGATAGAATAGAGCTCATATTAGAGAAAAGATAAAAAAGCGGCAGGTGTAATGAAACCTATATTGATAATAGGAAAAAGAAGGTTAAAAAAGATTGCAGAAGGAGAATGTGGTTATTTGATACGATGATATGGCCGGTATTTGCAAATGGAGCGAAGATACGGGCATGGAAGGAAAGGAAACAGATTGAGAGTTTACAAGAAAGGCATATAAGGCGGACCCTAGGGGTAGACTGGAAGACGCCTGTATATATGGTGAGGGAAGAAGCGCAACGGAATAATTCAAGCACTAGAGCTAGAAAGAGGGCATGACAGTTTGAAACGAATCTAAGGAGGTGAAGGGGGGCGGATTCAGCGAAAAAGTGTTTATAGGTAGAAGAAAGCAGAGTGAGGGCTGAGTGATGGGAAGAAGAAAGGAGGGGGTTCTTTAGTGCTGGAGATACAGTAGAGGGGAATGGAGTAAGCTTTGAAGAATTAGAGGGAAGGGAGAGAGAGAAAGAAAATTAATGGAAAGATAGGGGATGATTGAGGAATCAAAATATAACAAATGGCGTAAGGTGATAAAAAGGTAGGAGTGCTAAAGTATTTAGAAAAGGGATGGGAAAGAAAGAGTACAAAAAATACAGAATATGTGAATGGGAGGAGCAAACATGGGAGTATGCACAGGAAGGATGTTGGAGTGGAATTAAAGATAAAGTAAGCTAGCAAGAGAATGTGGTAAAGATTCAAGGGGAGGAGGGAATGGATGAGGAGTGGATGAAGGAGGTGGAGGGGGTCAGAAGAGGGATTGAGAAAGAATGGATGTGGAAAAATGGCGAAATTGAGGTAGAGAAGTGAAAGAGAAAGTAAAAGAAAAAGCAAACGGAAGTCATGTAAATCTTTAGAGGCCACATTACGAATAAAGAAGAAGTGAGTTTCTTTCTGTATTTATTGTTAAGATAAAAATTCACAGCGCTGAAATGGCTAATTTTGTCACTTTATTTGCTTATAAATATATTGTACATCTTTCGAAAAAATTAAGAAATCGCAAACCACAGTTCTCTTAAAAATTTAATGTTGAGCATTTCTGAAAAAAATTAATTTTGTGGTAGTATACAATTTGATTGCAACTCACAAATAAACGTTAGGTATAACAATTGAAAGTAATATGCTTGTTAAAATACGCGTAAAAAGACTATTCTTCGTTGGTATTTATATTCAATCAAATCTGTTCGCACCTGGTCAGACATGGAAACATTTTGATCAATAATTTTATTTTAATCTAATAATGTTTGTGCGGTAACAGAGAACAACATTTAAAACACCTCTCCGGTTATTCTCATTTTTATCATAAAATATTCTCGGGGTAACAGGGAACCAACTTCAATCAAAAAATGTATTTAATAAAATGCTAAATATTATTTACCACATAATATTATATAAAAATTTTTATTTCTTAACAGTCAAATACAAAAATCGACTTTTTTCAAAAAGCGCTTGACCGACTTTTTTCATTGTCATCTAAAAACGTTCGTGGGATTCCATCATACCATAAAGGATAAAAAAATCCCATTTACATGGAACTTTCATTTAAACTTGTTTTACCCGCGACATGGGTCATTACACCCAAATGTTTAATATGGAATCTTAAATTTGAAAATGTATTGACCTACCTTGTCATAATCTACATTTTGTACAGAGTCAAGACCTTTGTTAATCTCAAATAAAATAGAAGGATCGTGTTCAATATGGAACATCACTGGTGCAGAGCACAAACTAAAAGGTATAGTTTGATCTTTACTGATGAAAGGGCCCAAATCCAAACAGGCCTAAAAATATATTACGATTATGAACTTGGTAAATCAGAAATTTAACAGGTAAAACTGAGTACTCACTTGCCAAGCTAGAGCCAAATGTTTTCCAAAGTTGTATCCCTGCTGTTGCATTTCCTCGTCGTGCACAGCCAATTTCAAAGTTCCTTGGCACGATTTTCCCAAAAGCGCCCCAGCACTCAAAACATTTCGCATAGTCCACTCATTGAGAGCATAATTCGTACGGTTCTCGGGAGGAATTGAAGGCAAAGCATTATTTTGATTGTCTCTGCGGCCAATAAATTCTGCCTCAGCTAAATCTCGAACCGCACTCGACATTAGTTCTACGAGCTGAAAAAATGGATTTAATTATAAATAGTATTTTTTATGACACATGCATGATTTCAGCCCTTTTCGGCGCCTATGTAGCGGGGCTAAAGCTCTACTTTTTACTCCCTAGGGACTGAATGAAATTACCGTTAATTACCGAAAATGTATGGAAATTTTTAAAAATGAATTTTGGTAATTTATAGAAAGTTACCATATTGACCTGTAAAATTACCATAAATGACCGAAAATGTCCATAAATTTATGGAAATTAAAAGAAATGAATTTATGGTAATTTATGGTAAGTTACCATATTTACCAGTGAAATTACCATAAAAAACGAAAACTTTCATACATTTCCGGAAATTTATGGAAATTTTTAAAAATAAATTTCCAGTCATTTATGGTAAGTTACCATAAATGACCGAAAATTTCCATAAATTTCCGCTAATTTATAGACATTATTCAATCGAATTTAGCGCCAATTCTGGAAAGTTACCATAAATCACCTTTAAAATTACCATAAATTGTCAAATATTTTCGGCATTTTTTGTATTGCATTTTTTATAATTTGGAATAAGTTAACATAAATTTCATGCTTCTTTATTCAAAATCTAATATGGACTGAAATCATGACTGTATTTCAAAAAATGTCTGAAATCCTCTGGTTGCTATAAAGAATATCGTATGCGCCAATGGGCCCCTTTTCTCCTCCTAGATTCTTAATATACTATTTTTAACCAAGGGTGTAAACGCTAAAAAATATCCGAGGGGTTACCCACTCTGGAAATTGGGTACACACCTCCCATGGGGTCCCTTCAAATCTCGTAAAATCCCATAAAATCTTATGGAATCTTATTGAAATATTTTAAAATCCCACGAAATCATTAAAATGCTATGTGTTTGATTTAAATTTTCCCGCCTGCGACACCTATATGTAAAATGTAGAAGCTGTTAATTTCATTTCTTCTTTTCGGTTTCCTGTAAACTCTCAGCGCCACCATATGTTCTCTCTGTGTAACTCTCTGTCTCTTAAAATACACCTTGTGAACTACGCACGTCTTTTTTATTCGCTCTTAAAATATATTGTGAAATCCAGCTACAATAATGAACATGGTCCTTTGGCACGGATAGTTGTTTGTGAAGTCAAGTGAATTCAAGTTTGGTGCAATTTCTAAACAATTCAGTTCAAATGTGAACAAAAATCGCGTTTGCGAACTTTGAGAAAAAGACGCGTCCTTTCGCTACAAGTGCGTGGTTTCGAAACTTTGCTTCAATTCGCTTAAAATCAAAGTGCCATTAAGGTTATTAATCTCGTGAAGTCAAGTGAATTCAAGTTTGGTACAATGTGTGAACAATTCCGTGCAAATGTGAACAAAAATCGCGTCATATCGTACATTAGTTGCAACTAGACCCAATTCACGAATTCCTCTTTTGGCTAGTCGTGGTGCATCAAGCACTTTTACAATATGGTAACTACCATCTCTGCAATTTCGCGTGGTTAAAATAGTTCGGCGGACTTCTCTCTCAGATTCGCTTGAACCGCTGAGAGAACATCAATCCAAGGGACAGCCACCAAGGTCACAATTGAGCCCTGGAGGAAGCTGCAGGAAGTAATCGGTTCGCATTTCGTCATCTTCTGCAAGGATTGGGTCAAAGAGAACTTCGCCTCGCCCATCGCATCGCTTTCAATGTAGAGTCCATTCATCGCAGCCATCTTCGATTCTTGGAGGAAGGCGTCTCGCATCAAAAGGTCACGTGAGCATTCCTTTGTTTATCCATTCCTCTTCCTGTTTACACATAATATTCCCTCTGATGGTTGATTTAAATTGATAGCAATGCCTCCAAAATCTAAAAAGGAAAGGCTAATTATTACGCAACGCGAGGCAATAATAGCCAAACCAAATTTTTTAAAAAGTTTTGTAAATAAAGTCGCGGAAACTAATCTGAATGAAGAAATCGCGTTACCCGCTTTATAAAAAACAGAGCTGAATTGACGGATAGATCATATAACCCAGGCATTCATAGTATTTGAGGAATGCCAGGCTGAGTTGGATGAGCTAACCGACGAAGAAGAAAACAATACTGTTTATCGTGAACAATTTGAATCCGCGTATTTTAAAATATTAGCTAAACCTCGTGTTTTGTCGCCTCGGGCAACTCAAATTGATCGAGATCAGGATGCGCAAAGAAACAATGTACCCAATTATAACCTCAACGCGCTCCCTGTCAGGGTGTCAAACTACCGACTATAGAGTTGCCAAAGTTCACTGGCGAGCTTGACGCTAAACGTTTTGATAAGAAAAATCTTTTGATACATAATCACATCCAGTCTATTTTTGAATCTGAGCCTGTTCAAAGAGAAAGCGCTTCTCAAATTCGTAAAATCTTAAACAATCTGAACAAGCATTTGAGGACCTTGCAGGCACTCCATCAAGAAATCACTCATTGGGATGTTTTGTTAATTTACTTTATTTTGACAAAATTAGACAAAATCACTGCTAGACTTGGGAAAAGGAAAAAACTGAAAATGCAGTTCCCACATTAGAAGATTTGAAAAAATTTCTAAAATATAGGGCTGACATGTTAGAGACTTTAGAAATAAATAATTTGCAGCTTGATATAAACGTAAGCCCTAATTCTAACAATGATAGCCGTCAATCTAAAGTGAAATCTTTCCTTACAAAAAGAGTGAATTGTTTATTTTGTGACATGGAACACCACATTCAAGATTGTCCAAAGTTCCTTGAACTCACGCCTCATCAAAGGGTTGAAAAGGTAAAAGGGTTTCATCTTTGTTTGAATTGTTTGAGACCCGGTCATTTTTTGAAAGAGGGCAGAGGTGTAAGGTGTAAAAACTGTCAAGGCAAACACAACAGTCTTTTGCATTTTGAAAGGGGTGAGTCTAGTAACAAGCCCATCAACCCCCCTCGAGAAGCTAGAACCGTTGCTCTGGTCAACATAACAAATGACGGAATTTTTTCTACTGCTTCGGTGTTGGTAGCTAATGACAGTAGGCAATTTCTTCCAGCTCGTCAAGTTTTGGGTAATGGTTCTCAAATTGGTCTAATTTCGGAAAAAATGTGTAATTTACTCAATCTCCCAAAAATTTCAATCGATGTTACTTTGAGTGTCGTGAGCAATCTTTCTTCTTGTGTCAATTATAGGTGCAACGTTCGAATTGCTTCCAGACGAAGCGATTTCGTGTTTCAAGTTTCATGTCTCGTGGTTCCGGAGATCACAACTCATTCTCCCAATTCGACAATTTTTGTACTCGTTTCGGCTACATTCTGGCAGGTCCAATGCCAGACTCTTTTTAATCCTCGTTCTAATTCCGTTCATTTCAATCTAACTCAAAATATAAGTGTAGCTGACCAGATGGTCAAGCTTTGAGAATTGAGAAGCATCTGCAGGAAAAATCAAAATTTACAGAAGAGAATCTTTGTCAGTCTCACTTCTCGAATACTTTCAAAGGAGATAAGGATGGTAGATTTGTCGTGACGATTCCTTTAAAGGGAGATGTCAATCAATTAGGTGAATCAAAAGAGACAGCTATGCGCCGTTTCTTGAGGTTAGAAAAAATGTTCGAAAAAAGGCCTGAACTCAAAAAAGAGCATTAACTTTTCTTGTGCGAATGCGAAAGTTTAGGCCATATGTCAAAGGAATTAAATGAAACCAAGGCTTCTTTCTCGTATTACTTGCCTCATCATTGCGTAGTCAGAGAAGATAGTGTTACAACCAAGGTTCGTTTTGTATTCAATGGGTCCGAACCAACAACAAGTGGGGTTTCATTCAATGATCTTCAAATGGCAGGACCCACTCTCCATGATTACTTATTTTCAATTCTAGTTCGTTTCAGACAACACACTTACGTCGCATAGTGAGACATTGAAAAAATGTATCGTCAGGTTCTCGTAACACCTGAGCAGCGTCCTCTTCAGAGGATACTATGGCGCTCAGATCCCAACAAGCCCGTGGAAATTTATAATTTGAATACCGTCACATATGGAACGGTTGCTGCTTCGTATCTTTCTATTAGATGTCTCCCTCAGTTGGCCAATGATTGCGAACAAAAATTTCCAAAAGTTGCTAGAATTATTCGGAAAGACTTTTATGTGGATGATTTAGTTACTGGGTTCGATCCTATAGACGAGGCTAGAGCACTTGCGAAGCAAATATTCAAGGAGTTATCTACCGGTTGTTTTCCTCTTAGAAAAT
>CAKNWW010271914.1:0-11928 GCA_932074435.1 Andricus kollari
GACAGTAGATACAATAATCATCAACATTCAAACTGCAGGTTTTATTCATGATTATAAGTCTAGGTATGAACTTATTTATTAACCTCAATTGCGCTATAATTCTAATAAAACCGAGTGGTGTTCTTGACAGAGTTAAATCTTTCTGAGGTCCTTCTCGCAAGGTTAATTGAGGATAAAGTATGAGAGCAGATGACGAGTGGGCTCGCTGTAAATCTTCTAGATATAATATTTTATCTTGAGCTGTTATCCATGCCAATTTATTCTTTTGAAGAGAGGCAAGAGAAAGAAATTCCCAATCGCCCTCTATCCCAATATTTTTAAATATACTTCTAACCTGGCTGGCCCAGTTGTATTTCTCTAGGGTTGATAAATAATATTTTAATCTATCCAGTTCTCTTAACCTTAAATAACATTTCTTCGGGTATCGATCGCTGGACATATTGAGAATTTTCTCTATCCAATTGAGAATTGACCCAAAAACTCTAACTGCAAGTTGGGATGCACCTATTTCTAATCTAACAGCATATCCAGCAGTATTTTGTGGAACATGCAGGATTCTCTTATAAAAAGTGGTTTGAACTTTTTCTATAAAATCTAAATACCTGAGACTCCATATGTGCGCACCATACATTAAAACGCTGGATACAAGACTATCGAAAAGTCGAACAATAGGGTTCCATGTGTTAAGTTTTAATCTGTGAATCAGAGAAATCGTTGCTCCTACAGCGAGGTTAGATTTGCGAACAGCTTTATTTTTCGCCCTGACAAAAAGTGCAGATTGGGTGAATGGGGTGCCAAGGTAGATATAACTTTTGATAATATCAATCTCAGAGGTTCCGTACATAAAAGGTGGGTATTTTTTGTTATGGCCATGACCTCCCTTTCTGTAGATTACTATTTTTGTTTTTTCTATGTTGACTTCGAGCTCATTTATCATATAGTAATTTAATAATCCTTCAACAATCTTACGCATTCCAACCAGGGAGTCCGCAAAGAAAGCCAAATCGTCGGCGTAAGCTAAGAGCAATATTTTCAACAAATGGTCTATTGATACGCCTCTGATACCTCTGGCATACATAAATTCTTGTAAATCAGCAATTGAAAATGTAAACATTGTTGGACTTAAAACCTCCCCTTGCATGACTCCTTTCATTAAATCTACCGATCCGGAGACACCCTTATTTCCCTTGATCGCAATATTAGCTTTAGAGTAAAAATCCATTACCAATCTAATAAATTTTGACCCACAACCTTTCGAGATTAATTTGTTCCATATGATATTATGACTAACTGAGGGAAAGGCTGATTTAAAATCCACATAGAGAACAAAAAGTTTGCCTGCGTTCAGTCTCAGACGATTTTGAATCATTGCATTAAGGGTAAAGATCTGATCGCTGAAACCCCTGCCCCTCCTGAAACCTGCTTGCCACTCTGGGAGGAATTGCATGTCTTCAACCCAAGCTGTCATCCTTTTCGAAAGAATCTGCGTAAATATCTTTGTAACACAGTTAACCAAGGCAATAGGCCGCTAGTTAGCAGGATCAGTGACATCCCCTTTCTTGTGTATTTAAACAAAGGATCTGATTGCCGGGCAAATTTTTTTAAAAGTCATAGCTAATACCATCCAAGGATTTCGAAAATTATTAATCGGTATTAAGTGAGAATTTCGATCCCGTACTGGGTAGAGAGATTTCAATTACTGTTCCCATATGTCTAAGTCTATATCATCATTATACGAAGGTTTGAGATTATAGCTATTCACTATTTTCCAGAATTGTTTAGAGTCTAATAATCTAATTTTGTATGTACTTTTTTACAGTTCGTATAAATCGACACAATATCAAGATTGAATTTTTGTTCCTTGCATTTCTTAAGTACTTGTTTCAGCTCTCTTTTACTTTTTCTACATGGTGTATCAAACCATGGCTTCAAACGACTCAGTTTTTTAGATGGTTTCACGGTCATATTAAGTTCTGTCGCTGTCACTTATTGAGCATTAATTAAATGCTTTGAAAGGTCATCTATCGACAACATTGCAGAGTTAATATTTTGAGGGTACGGGATAATTTCTTTAAATTTATCAGCAAAGTCATTATTCCACTTTAAAAAAAGGGGTGCTCGAATAGTTCGCGTAATTTCAATCGGTTCATGTAAACTCACACCAATTGTGTTGCAATCCAGAAAATGAAAATTCAAATACGTAAGAATCACTACTTATAACCAGTATGATCATTATTCAATTAAAATGTTCAAAAACAGACAAATGTTTTTGGATAAACCCGTCACCGCAAAGCATTCGCTTTTGTAAGCCATTAAGGATATCAGTAGAAAAAGAAGACAATGAAGCGATAATTCGAGAAAATAATCGGTCGACGAAGGCGGAACAAATGGCGTAAGTCAAGCAAAAAATTGTGATCAACTGAAGTGTTGCAGTAAAGAACTAGATAACCAACATTTTTA
Source organism: Andricus kollari (assembly GCA_932074435.1). NCBI lineage: Eukaryota > Metazoa > Arthropoda > Insecta > Hymenoptera > Cynipidae > Andricus > Andricus kollari. The sequence goes on from CAKNWW010271914.1 coordinate 2,461, forward strand.
TCGTAAATGGTGTTTTTGCATACGAAATTCTCAAAAAATCAAATACATGTTGCGTTAAAAGTATTTGTTCGAAATCTTCATTTTAATACAGTAATGAAAAGATTAGTCATTCAATAAAAGATAACTAACTCTCTACTTGTGTCCCATTTTCTTCTTCTCTTTTTTTTATTGCCTAACCTCTCAACTTTGTTTAAAACCTTTTTCTGACTATATTTCTCTTCTCAAAAGTTTTTAAATACAGTAAAATAAAATATTTCTTGTTTTAAAAGAAAATAGATTTTTAGTAGCTCTCCAAAGATGATTTTCGAAACTCATGAAATTTGAACTTCCAAATTCTTGAATGATTTACTCGAAATTGATTAACTTTTCCTAATCAAACTCATTTTATAGAATGTTATTTCGATTGCCTGAAAAATTCCGATTTTGTTGGTTATCTAGTTTCACACAGCAACCCTTCTACTGACATTTTCGGTAACATAAATCCTCCTTCACGGAAAAAATTATTTTTCGAAAAGTTCATTACTGCGCCAACCATTCTAGGATAGAGCCTAACATATGACAGAAATTAGAAGCGTCGTTGTTAGAAAATTGTATAGGATAGGGAGTCAACCAAAATTTCAGAAACTCGCTTTGCGGGCGTGCGCGCTCGCAGAGTCCTGTCTTTTAATTTTAATTCTACAGATTCATACTTAAATTATATTTATTTCTACACAATATACTTTTAATGCTATGAAAAATCGGAAACATGGCGGCGGGTTTCGAACTATCCAATCTGCATTTAACACATTTTATCCTAACAACTAAACCCCACGGCTGACTTCAATGATGGTATACTCTGCAGAAATCTCAAAAAAACACAATTGCTCGAAAATCCAGAGGCGTATAAAAATATCTGAGCCCTGTTTCATCGGCTTTGATTTATTATAGAACATTTTGGTAATCGATTCGGTTTAAATTTATAGTAAAGTGACTAGAAAAATGTTTCTAATAAAAATGTATACATTTTTAATGAAAATATAAACTCAAATGCAGTATCGCCTTCAAAGTTATTAATGTCCACACGTTGCAAATGCAGCGGCCCAGTACGCTCTAATAACTGCGCTTCACACCACGAGCTGAAACTGAGATTGCAATATTTTCGACAATTCGTACAGCAGATATTCGCCTCTAAATCTTTGAATAATTCTATGACTTTTCTTTACTTCCTCGAAAAAATCTGCGGATCTTTGTTAAAAAAATTAAGAGACATTTAAAAAAGTTGGCCTATCTTTTGCGGATAGATTAGTCAAGCTAAGTTTCGACAACCTTTTTTTTCTGTGCGAAAACCGGAAATAACCCTTTTCCTAACGTTTGACACATATTTTACGTATGGATTCATCACATCCTGACGTACTACTGAAAATAAATAAACTACCTGCTACTCTGGACAATGGATTGCTAAACGTAATTTTTGGTCGTAACGCCACTGTATCGATTTAATCGATTTAATTTAATCATCTTCCATGTATTTTTCCGAACTTCAAAAATATCTAATCTTTCAAATGTGCCCTAAAACGTCCCTGGAAGTGTTATGACAGAAACAGAATTTTCATAATAGGTAAGCAGCGAGAACTTTTGGCATGAAAAAAATACCTACGGAAGATTTTATGGTTTTGAAACCTTCATTTGGATACCCTAAAAAACATACTAACTTGTCTACCTCCTCCGAGGTATATAAAGATTAGCCGCCATGATTAAGAAAAGGTTCCAGAAAACGGATTTTTGACATTAACTCGTTTAGAGTAAGTTATATAAAAAATCGTTACAATCCAAATGAAAGTTTATGCATTTTCCTACAAAAATGTATGCGTACTAAAAAACGTTTCTCAATTTCTTTCAGCGTTGTTAAAATGGTTTGGTAACGTTTTTATTATTTTTACATTATTCGATGTACGAGGTTTTTAAAATATAATAAATTTATGAGCATGTACATCAAAAATTTCCCATCTCTACCAAATTCGTGCGACTTTGGTCATTTTTTTAATTGCTGCGGCAGAGTTCTCTGTGTATCTATCTGATAAAATTTGGTAGGAACAATATAGCTGTGTATATACTAAAAAATGTTTCTTAAACTCTTCTGGCGTCGTTAAAAATGTTTGGTAATCTTTTCATTATATGTACATTATTTGATATTTATACCTATGTACGAGATTTAAAAAATATAAAAAATGTATGAGCTTTTTGTTTGAAAAATCCAATGATTGCTAAATAAAACTTACACAAACACGAACAAAATTATCATGACTGACACATGCGCATTGACGTGTGTAATCTGAGGCTACTAAAAATAAAGATTTTATATTTCGCTTCCTAATAGAGGGAAGTTTGTAATGACTTATATTCTTAAATCTTCTTTTTTGACATACACAGAAAAAACAAAAGATAAAGTTTACATCGATTCTAGGTGAAAGATTCGCCGCAACAAAAAATAACCTTGTCGGTTAAACTTTACACGAATCGAAGATAATTTTCCATTTTTAACCTTGCCTGGATAATCTTTCGCCTCATTATCGCTCCATTTTTATTCTAAAAGATACGAGAATGGCGACACCAGCGCTATCTACCGTCTTTTAACTTAATTAAATTGGAGCAGAATAGGGATTCCCGGCTGTCAGAATTATTCACCTAACCTCGCTTAAACTTTCAAGTCTTTATTCCCGGTGACAAAATTACATGAGATCAACGGTTCTCATATTAAAAACTCAAAACGTAAAACTCAAAAAACATAAAAGATTTAGAAAGTTTATGTGACGTGATTTTGTCAGAGGGAATAAAGACTGCATTTGTCTCACTGTATACACAAAATTGTGTATACTTCGAGCCGCCTAGCACAACCTTTCTTTTTGCTCTAGCAAGAAGTTGCGGGTCTAACAAAAAAAACTTTTTTCAAAAATTGTGCCCATAATTTTTGATTGTGCAAAAAACCGTTTACGGTTGTCTAGCACAACTTTCATTTTTTTGAAAAAATAAGTTTGCGAATCTAACTTCCGGGACATTGATTCCCTACATTCAGCAGGAATCATTCAATTCCCCAAATTGTAGGGAATATTTCCAAAATTTAGTATAAATTACCATAAGTTTCGGGAAATGTCCCTAAAAATTGTAGGTATTATCACTCTGATACAAAATTCAGCGTTTTCCTTAACATTTACTGGTGGTGCTGCAAAACGGACATCCCGGTATGGCACGACTCTGGGCCATGAAATTAGCCCTACTCGGGCCAGATCATGCCAGCCCGATCGGGGCCAGATGGGTAATAGGGAACATATATGGCGAATCCTGCGAGGGTGTCCGAAAAATCCTATCATTTAGGATAGCTCTAAAGATCTTATACAGTGTGTTCAGACAAGTTATTGGCCTGTAATTTTTAGGGTCAGCTAAGTTGCCCGTCTTCGGCAGGAGCACTGCGCGCCCTTCTACCAACCACTCTGGAATAGGCTCTTCCGACTTTAGATATGAGTTGAAAATGCGGGCCAGATGCTAGAGGATTTAAGGAAACTTCTTCCACCAGAAGGTCTTGATACCATCTGGCCCCGGAGCGGAATAGTTCTTCATACCACCTAATACGTTTTTCACCTCCTCGGTAGTGATAGGTGGACATTCCTCTGCAGGTGTTATGAGGGCACTGCACAGCTCCTTGAAGCTATTTATATTCTTCGAGTGTTCTTTCAGTGGATGCTAGACTTCATTTACTTCTATCCAAAATGTCTCGACCTCTTCTGGTGCGGGCGGCTGGACGACAGTAACTGGAGGGTCTTGGAAGAGTCGAGATGGATCAACAAAAACTGTTGATTTTCTCTCACCCACCTCTCTCTCCGCTCTAGACTTCTCCTAGCGTTAGATAGTACTCGTATTCTGTCTACAAAATGCTGCCTGATGGTCAGTAGCTTTGACTTGTTGAGTGTGTGATGACAGATCCAAAGTTCGCGTGCGAACTGTGGAACCTTGGCAGTGAATAACGGCGTACTGTCTTGCCCAGCCTATCTTTCTGCTGATTTGATGCATTCGCCTTTTGGTCTTATGATCAACCGTTGGTTTTATTTTACGGTTTCCATCTGCCAAAGCTCTTGCTGCATTATACACACTACAATTGAGAGTTCAGAGGTCGGGTTCATCGGAAAAATCTCCACGAAGCTCGTCATCCAGTTCGGCCAGATCTTTGGGTTTCAGAGAAACCTGAATGTTGATGTTTCTCCGGATCCTGAAGCATCGCTCTTCCTCTATTGGATGCCTGCTCACGGTTGGTCTCAGTGCCGCCTCTCTTTCTCTGTTGCCGGCTTCTTCTGGCTGCGGTTGAGTAGCCGTTCCGCTTAAATAACCCCTTTTTTGAAGTTCCGCGGCACGGTTTCGCAGACTTTTATGCGAAAAATGCGAGAGTTTTGGGTGTTTTTCGCACCACAGAGTATGCAGTCGCGCCATGTAACATTTCCGTTCAGGTGCCATACTAATATCATAGCACTCCAGCAGGTCGTCCGTGAGTCGATCCGTTTACAGTGGGTCCAGAGACAGTGTGGCAACCTACTTACGACTCGCTGATTGGCTCAGTTCTCTTATACATTTACTACAGCTAAATAATAAATAAATAATAGCTAAATACTATAGATAATCTCAACTAAAAATGGCGGCATCCCGCCTAAGAATGGTGGGATCCGGCTAGGTTGCCACACTGTCTCTGCACCCACTGTAGATCCGTCCAATTAAAATTAACGAGATTCTACCGGTCAATTGCATTGACCTCGTCTTGATTGGCTCCAATACTTACTTTAGGATAGTCGGCATTGTTGTCCGGCCCATTGTCGGGCGCCCTGCTCGTTCGATTGTTTTGAACTGCACTTACTACAACTATGTTTGGTGTTATCATTGTTGTTCCCACAAGCAGCTAGGGAAAAGGGTTCGTCCATCCTTGTAGAGCCCTGCATGCAAGGATAAGGCTGCATACTCTGAGAGGTCGCCCGATATCCCAGGATCACCGTTTGAGACACCTCGCCCAGGTGCCATTCAGCTTTTGTCGTTTATCTACAAATTCAATTTTTTTTTAATGCAGTTTTTTGCGAATAAAGCAAAAGCTACGCGTCCTATCAAAAAGTGATTTGTAGCAAATTTGTAGATAATTTTTGAATAAACAATTTTTTTTAATCATCTTTTTTTTACTTGTATAGTTTGATCGCAAAACGGATTTTTTTATTTTTCATTATTTTTTGTGCGATCAAAATTTGAATTTTCGATTTTTCGAAACAATTCAAAAAGTTGTTGTGATAATCTTATAGGGTGTTCTAAATGCAACGTTTTTCTTCCTCTGCAATTTTTTCAGATCGTGCATTGTTTGGCTTAAAATGTTCATTTCGTTTTGTTTTTTTGAATTTTGTAAATGCTATAACCCCGGTAATTTTTTTTATAAAAAATAAATCATGAGAATAAATTTTTTATCTTTTTGAGAAGTAATAATAAACGTACATAGAATTTTTAAATCTTAAAAAAAATGGTCTCCGAAATTTCAAAATGTTCTTACTTTTTGAATTTGTATCCAAAATGGCTGGCTAACGAACTTGACTTTCATTTTAGGACACTTTAATAGTATACCAAATACCAATCCAATATTTAAATTCTTTCGAAAGTTATCGTGCGAACAAACTAAAAATCTACATACATACAGACATCTTCGCGAAAACCTGTTTTTCGGGTTCAAAGGGTCTCAAAACGTAAACATTTGACACACACGCGGTGTGGGGTCCTATTTTACACAAATCTAAGACCTTCTCGGATGAGAGTGTAAAAATAATTTTATCGTCTTTATCGCCTGTTTACATCGGTTATCTAATACATGATACCCGCTTCTTGTTTTCCTTAAGGGGGGAGTATAGTTAATTCGGGCAAGAAAAGGCACATTTTCAAGAATTTTCTTAAGCGATACAGGTAATGTTGGTTCATTTCTTCAATCGGTACATGATAATAGAATATCTGAACCATATTCTCACTAATTTTCACTACAAAATATTAATAAATAGGCCGTAGGCAGCAAATCTCCGAAAGCGCCTCGAAAAAAAGTTACTTTGCGGTGACGGTTCTAACAGACCACTGGATCATCGGAAATAAAGAAATAAAAGTGCCTTAGTTAGGTAAGATGTTTCCCGAGGTAATCTGGCTCTCCTTTTTACAATTTATTTTTTATTCTTTTGTTTTTAACACTTTAAAGTCAAAACGCGGTTTTTGCTAAAATATCAACGAATTTGTTATGGTAAAATTAATAATAATAATTATAATATTAAAAAAAAACTGAGCCAGGTTACCTCATGAATTATGTATAGAAATAGCATACCAAATTTCAAAAGGATCCATGCAGTAGATTTTGAGTTACAACCGACACCGACTTTGAAAGCGTGGTTTCGAGAAAAACTCGTTTAAAGTTTTAAACATGAAAAAATACAATACTGAATCTTTCTATACGTACACAAAATCATCGATGCCAGGTCCGTACATACTGCATGTGTAAATATTTTCTTATACCTGTATAATGTCTCACCGACAAATAAAGCAATTTAGGGATTACAAAAGAGCGCAGAAGCTACTAGGTAACAACGCTGCGCGCTGCTGCCGGACACAAAACCGAAGTGGAGCAGGTACCCTTCAAAACTCCATATCACCGTTAGTTATGCTCCGATTTGCTTAAAATTTGGATATGAAATTCTTGAGATGTTGTACATTTATATAAAAAAATACAAAATAAGCTTCTTTTTTTATCGAATTAACTATACTCCCCCCTTAACTTTGACGACGATTCTGTGCTTAAGAATGTGCCTTAATAAAAATGCTAGTTTTTTGTCACAAAAAGGAAGTTTTGTTTATTTCCAAAATGCGTTCTACGCTTCTGAAGACAGCTAAAACGGGTGGGGGGTTTCATTTTTAACAGACCTATTTCGCTGCAGCGGCGAACTGGCGTGTATTCGCAGTCAGGAAACACCCCTAAGGCATGTAAAGGCGCCCCAAAAAGATTATTCTTTCATTCAAATAAATAATATATTTCAGATTGCAAAGGGAGGAGAGAAAATTATATCGAATAATATCCAGGATTTGCACGTGCACTACTAGTAATACTAGGACAGTAATATAGTTATCTTTAATTTCTTTTTGCATTTTCTCTCAAATATATTTCTGATCCAAAAATATCATATAATGGAGATGCCTATATATTTCTCAGTAGAATCACTAATGCATGTATTGACTCCCTTACAGATAATATTTTGTGAATAAATAAAAACATTGTACACTTTAGATTGCGAAGAAAAAAGCGAATAGAATATTCTTGTCATGAAGTACAGTTTTCATTGCTCTATTTATTGATGTTTTCTCAAAAACAAATAGAATTAGTAAATTTATTCTCCATGAATGGAAATTTTCACTATAGATTGATTTACTTTATTTTCTTAATTGTCATAAACAAATTAATGGATAAAACTGGCATCTACTGCATTTTCGGTGTTTGAATGCATCCATAAACTGATTTCGTTGTTACACTGTTAAAAAAGTAGAGTTAAAATCAACTCCGAAGCATACACTATAAAAGTCCCACCGTTTTGAGTAAACGGCAAGCGGAGTAGAAGAAGACGAGTTAAAATGTAACTCTTAGAAAGGAACTTCCTAACTGCACTGTCCTAAAAAACAATCAGGAGTTGATTTTAAGGAGTAAATATCGCTAAAAAGAAACGCTGAATGGAGTATTTCACTATTTAGAAATAGACTCAAGTACTCTGCATATATTCGATGGTAAAACTCCAGAATTCTAGATGGTCGTGTGTCGCGTCGGTACGATTTGTTATTTAATACTTAGAAAAGTGAAATATGTCGACGATAAAAAGAGTGAGCTATGAAAAACAGGCAAGTGGGTGAAAATTGTATATATGAATCAGAATTGGGATATGAAGAATTCATAGACGCATTCAAAAGCATCATGGATATGTTCATAATTATTATTATATGCTTATTATATATATCTTATTATATTTATAACTTATTATATGCTTTTGAATCTTTTTATACGATTAAAAAAACTCGTGTGGTTATTCCTTTTTAAAAATTGGTAATATATAAGGCAAATAGGACAATTTAGAAACTTTTTATTATTAAAAATTAATACTAAAGCCATTTACTCAGAAATGTCCAGGAATATTTTTTGAATGCTCCGAAAGCGTATTGAAAACGATTTTTCAAGCATTTCGTTATCAATTTTAAAAAGAATAATCCCCACGAGTTTTTTAAATCGTACAAAAAGATTCAAAAGCATCATTGACATGTTCATAATTATTATTATTATATACTTATACAATTATCTTTATCGGCGTCTATGAATTCTTCGTATCCCAATTCTGATTCATGTATACAATTTTCTCTCACTTTGTCTGCTTGCCATAGCTCACTCTTTTATCGTCGACGTATTTCAATTTTCCAAATATTGAATAACAAATCGCACCGACGCGACACGCGACCATCTCGAATTCTGGATTACAGAATTTTAATGTTTTCGTGTTCGCAGTTTCGCACGCGTTGACTTGCGGCCATGATGTGGCGAACAGCTGAGAAGAGAGTGTTTGCAAGTTTTCTCCGAACACATCTCCGAACATAAACTCCGTAAGAAGTCCCGCCACGGATCTTTAACTTCCGATTGAGCATGGGTTAAGATTTTGTTGCTGTGCTGTGCTTAACAATGAATCACAACCCAAAACTAAACTACAACAAGAATAATGTCTTGAGACAAGAAATGGCCTTGAACAACACTTTTAATTTTTATCGACAATTATTATGAAAAATTAACAATTTTTAAACATACAACATTTTTCTTTTCTTTAGATTAGATAGATATTATTACTAAAAAGATTGCTATTTGACAACATGTAATAATAATAAAATTATGTTTATATATTATTATGAATAAAATCACTGTTTTGAGCCTTTTTTAACTTACAGGGTTTCTTTTTCTGGGCAAAATATAATTCTTAAGATAAAGAGTAAGTGATTTCGCCGAAAAAAAAACCGTATAAGTAACATAAGTTTATACTGTGAATTTATTTATACAATTTTTTAAAAACAATGATAATTTTGTTGTTGAATGGCAATCCATTGTGTTAGGATATTATTCTTCAGATGAAAAGGAAATAATAGAAAAAAGAAAAATTTTCTGGATTCGAAACTGCCATATAAGCGAGGGGTAAATCACTCTAAAATCATGATTTTTTAAAAACCAAAATCTGTAGATGGTGTTAGAATAAGCGTAGCTTTTTTTTACTTAACGCAGTATAACTGTCGATAAAATTTGTTGTTATGTATAACATAGGCTTCTTATTGCATAAAACGAAATCATAAGCTAAGGAAAAAAATCACAAGTGTAGCTATACGAAACGCGCCGCTAGAGAAATAACGATGGGATAAGCGTCGAAT
>CAKNWW010271916.1:0-15903 GCA_932074435.1 Andricus kollari
TGTCCTGAAAAATTATTTTGTGACACATATTGTTGTGGAAAACGATTCCTCGTCCATGATCGGCCCTGGGATTCGTGAGAATCCCACGGTCGATCTCGCGGTTGAGTCTGAAATTGATTTCGTCGACGTTGATATTGATCCTGACTTTGTCGATTTTGGCATGGATATTTTTGCCGCTGGTATTGACCTTGATTTGGTGAATACGTTTGTTGGTTTTTTAATTGCCTTGAATTTTGTGGATTCCACTGCCGGTTTTGAAATTGGTTCTGTGTTCGCCCACCACAATCGTTATTTCGTCAAAAATACTGGGGGGTACTGTAATTTGTTATTGCTCTCTGGTTAAATGGATTTTGTGGTTTATTTATTTGGAAACATGATGACGTGGTATGCCCTCTTCTCCCACAATATTGGCATACTACAACTTCTTCTTGCGCTATATTAATTTTATGTGTTTTTGCGAATTCCCTACTGTTTCTTGTATATGATTCTAACTCTTTTTCCGACGTTTTAATCCGGGTTTCTTTCCTTAATTCAGCGCTTCCTGCTAATCTTCTTTCTACCTCTAATGCCTTATCCGTGATTCCTTGAAGGGTATTTGCTTCCCCGAATCTTGTCTCTAGTTCTGGCCTTAAACCTCGAGTAAAACATTCGACTACTGTTCTTTCTAAACCCTTTTTAAAATTTTCGTCAAGTGTATTTTAATTGCTAATTTTATGTGCATCAAAAATTCTTTTTGCGGCTTCCATAATTCTGGAAGCGTATGATAATACATTCTCATTTTCCCACAGAAACATTGCTCCTAGCTCCCCTTGCAATTGATAAACGGATTTTGCCGGTGCATATAGTGCTTTTAATCTTTCAATTAGACCATCAACTGTTATATAAGTATTTCCATAAATTCATTTCCTCGCCTTCCCAATAATTTTACTACGGATTAATTTAACGAGATTTTCTTCAATTAATGGATTGTTTGGAAGCATTCCCTTCGCTTTTTCACATCCCCCAATAAATATTGAAAGGGGAAGGTTTTTCCCGTCAAAAATCGGTACAATTTCAAGAGCATCGCGGAAAGAAACATTTTGATTAGTTGGAATTGACATTTTCGAGGGTGTTTTATTATTGTTAAAAATAGCAGGAGAATTTATTTGTGGCAATACAGATTTTAATCTGATTATTAGATAAAACTTCGTTATCGTTAGTTACAGTTAAATCACTTGATATTTCTATAATTGGACCACTGGTTAAATTTAAAGGTGAAGTTAATTGATTTTGAACGTGACAATTAGGATTTTCAATTATATTCAAAAAAGAACTATCAGTTTCATTATCAAATTGACTACTATGATGAGAACTTAGAATTTCATTGTTACTTTCTTCAGGATTTTGATCAGTAATATTAGATTCAGAATTTACGTGCTCTTGAAAAGAATGTTGTGTAGAACTAAATTTATTTTCACCGGTTATTGTGTCATTTGAATTGGATTCATTTAATTCGTCACTGTTTGAATCAGATTTTTTTCTTGAATTTACTACAGGGCTATGCACAACTTTTGATTTTGAAGATTCGCTAATTTTATATGCAATTGCTTTTCTTAGTTTCTTTTCAATTTCTTGGTTTTCCAGTACCTTTTTAATTAAATCTGGGTTATTTTTAGTTTGAGAACGAGTTACACGTTGGGGTTTATCACTGAGATCTGGGTCAGACATTTATCACATCACGTATATGTAGAAAAAATAAATATATTTACATAAATTAGTGACGGCCCGAGTCGAAATATAGGTTCTCTGTTGATGCTCCATAGTGCTTAATATATCCTAGTTTGGTTCTCTTTAGTCTTCGACATCCCCGTTAAGTTCTCTTAGGTCCTATTTAATACACTTTTGATCCTCTTTTAGACTCATTGAATTTTTGTGAAATTTTCTAAGTCCTCATTTAAACCTCTATTTTCTCTCTGTATTAGTCTCAGAATGTAAAATTATTAATGAAAATTAATCATAATAATTATTCACTTTTTAAAAATATTTAATAATGACATGGGGATTGATTATCTACTTTCTAACCAATTATATAAAAATAATTAATACTGGTAATTCTCTAATTTTATATTAATTATAATGCAATTTTAATGTGCAAGGATATTAATGAAACTAGAATCCAGATATTTAGGTGCTAATATTTTTATCCAAGCTCTTTTTCGTTTATGGGTAATACAATGTACACACAATTATCTACGTTTATGTATATACAAAGAGACGTAAGATTTTGAATTGGAACAGCGATTGCACTTTCAATGACTTCATATTGTTGTAAAAATGGCAAACTATTATGTTGAAAATAGTCTCCTAAGCTTGAAAAACGTTGCGACAAATAAGTTCGCTCTGTAAAGTTGCTAAATATAAATTTTATACTTAGTGTTACATTACATTACATTATGGTGTCCAAAATTATACATTTAAAAAATATAATGTCCACAATGATATAATTGTATTGTTTCGTGTTTCAACAGTACACAGTGCTGAATTTTTCTTAATATTACAGCAATGAAAACAGTTTGGATAATAATTGTATTATTTTCATTAAAATATTACAACGTTAATACTTTTAATTTAAAACAAATTTTTAGTATATTTTGTAAGATAGAAATATTTTCAATTGAAATGTTCTTAATAGTCACTTCTCTACATATAGAAAATTCACACCCATTAAACTTCTTACTTAACAAATTTGATTTGTGATTTTATGGATTATAAGAAATTTCTTATTTTCATAAAATCACATTATAATTTTATGCTTCATTTGATAAGTATGAAGTTTAATTGGTGTGCAATTTCTGTGCGGAGAAAATTTGTTCATTGAAATTTACCAATTAGTTAGGTAAATGGAGGATAATACTGCATATGTGTTATATTATTTTCGTACCAGTATATTATAAAATAACGCAAAGTATTGTAAATTTTAATAAAATTAATTATATACAGTTTACTTAAATAATATTTAAGAAAATACATGAATTTTCCTTCAAAATTTTTTATTTTTAATCGAATTTTCAACACAATAGTTGCCTCTTCAACCAGAAAGGTTGATTTTCTACTAGAAAAGAAAATAGATTTCAAACATAAATGGATGAATTTTCAACTAAAAAACATACATTTAACAAAAGTATAGAATAGTTTAATTTTTAGTCAGAGAAATAACTTTTCAAGCGAATAAAATGAATTTTTAACTGAACAACTAAATTTTTTATCAAAAAGATTAAATTTGTATGAAAAAGAATCTCGACAAGAAATTGAGCTAAATTTTTAGTTTAAAAAATCAATTTTTAATAAGAAAAAACTTTTTTTTAACCAAAGAAATTAAATAAAATACATGAATTTTAACTAAAAAGGTTAATTTTCTACAAAAAAGACAAACTTTCAACAAAATACATAAATCTTTAACTGAAAAAGCTAAATTTTCAACAAAAAATATATAAGGTAAATTTTAAGGTAGAGAAATAAGTTTTTGAGCAAATAACTTTAATTTTCGTAGAAGTATTTAAATTTACAAGGAAAGAAATAAATTCTCTACCAAAAAGTTTAAATGTCTATAGAAAAATTTCAAAACAAAATTGAGCTGGTTTTTTATTTAACAAAAAGTTATTTTCAATAAAAAAACTAATATTGCACCAAAAGATAGAATTTTAAGTAAGTGGAAAAAGTTGTTATTCATATTGAATTCACTAGAGGAATTTCCACGCTATAAAAAGGAAACTCCTGTAAATCATGTACATTTGCGCACATTTTGAGGACTCAAATAGGACTTGGAATATATTGAAATAAATCCTCTTTTGATCCTCCTAGGTTCTCGAAAATAGAGAATTTGGAGGATAAAAGGAGGACTTATATTTCGACTCGGGGGTTTTGCAAAATAACAATTTTATATGCAGCGTACTTTTGAAGGTATTTTAATGAGATAATGAATTAATTGGAAATGCATATACATATATTTTTGAAAAAATGTCACTGATATTACAATATAATATGGTCAATGGATATGGTAATGCATGGATATAACAGTATGTATAGATATTCAATTCAATAGAAAAAGAACTTAATAGTACAATTTTATGAACTAAAGAATGAAGCCTCTCCAAAATCTCTCGTATTTATGATTTTTGTATTGACAAAATTTAAATATTTAATAAAGTTTTGCAAAAATGTGTATGTAATGGGAAACTTTTTTTAGACAATAAATATTCCAAATTATTTCAGAATGATATCATTGGCTTTAGTTTCCCGGCCAATGCACCAGAAAGAAGAAGGATATATGTTACGTCCTAAATAATTTAGATCAATAAACAAATTAATATCCCTCCTTATTATTCCCTAAGTTCCTCGTTTTTCTAAATAGGTAACCTATTCAAATGATATGAGGATGGCAATGATAATACTAACAACTTTTGATAATATAATTATTTATTAATAAAAATAAGTTATAAAACCCAAGTGAAATTTATAAATCATAACGGAGAGGCTTGGAGACGCAACAGCTCTTATGAGTTTTACAACATAATTACTCACTTTCTCAAGGATTTGAGGCTGAGAGGAATCCTCTCAGAAGCTGGTTCGTTCAAACACTGTAATCCCAAGGTTTAACTTGTCACATACTGTTCGACACGTTTTAGGGTTATAGTCCTTCAAAAATAAAACAATATAACCTTTGTTTCCAATCGTTGGAATTGCCGCAAAGGATGTTTTACTACCAAGCGTATATAATATGACCGTCGTATCGAAGACCGGGGTAAACTGAACTGAGTCCTGGAGTTGTCTATTGCTTATATATCACTGGTATATAATTATGGAAGCTCCTTTTCCCAAATCGGTCCGTCAAAACGTATTCGGTAATTGAATGTCGTCTGCCTCAACCGAGGAGATGCTTCGTCAAACCGTATTCGATAATTACCCTCGTGTTGGTTCCTGACCTTCCGCACACGATTTGATGACGAAGTTCTTCGGCAGGGGTTTCCAAAGTCGTAAAAGTAATACAATTAGGCCGTTACGTCTCGTAATAATATTTAAGTGAATATCAAACTTGTTAATTTCAAACTTATGAATAATTTTTGAAGCAGATTAAATTTGTTAAAAAGCGAATTTCCTTTTTGTAATCAAATAACAAATTTAGTAAAATTATAAGGTTTTTGCATAATTTAAATTAAACGAATTGCTAAAATATTGTTGGTCTTGAAAAGGGGTTCGTTTGTAGCATCACAGACTGAACAATTATAATCTAATATGTATCTTCAGTAGCATTATACTAAATTAAATAAATGTTCTTTCATAGGGAAGTTTTTGTTTATTATTATTATAATTTTAAAAAGTAGGGCATACACGGAAAAAATAAGTTGTCAAAACTTTACTTGACTTGACTTAATCAGTAGATTTTGACAAAGTTCTAGAAAAGCATTGAATATTTTATAAAAAGTCCTCCAGATTCCAAAAGGTTTTGAATACAATCACTCCCAGCCAGAAACGAATAACTGATTTACGAGTTGTCGAAGAATGCGTTGCCTGTCGTCTCCGTTATCTATATATGCACGATATCTATATATATTTACGTGGAGTTAAATAATAATAACATTCAATAATATAACATTAATAATAACATTCAATAATTACGTTCAAAATTGCCTAATATCAAATTACAAGCGTTAATAAAAGTTTAAAGCTTTCAACATAAAAAGGGATTTTATTTCATCAAATTTAATTTTCGTGCGTTGAAACGGGGGCCAGGTATTTTTCATACGGCCTTGCAGTGCCGTGCTTCGGCTCTTTGCTGGGATTTGTGCAAAATATTCCATCTGTTAGGTTAGCCGTGGGGTTTAGTTGTTAGGGATAACTTGCGTTCGCTCCGTTAGACATAGGTGTTAAGTAGTTCGAATCCCGCCGCAGAATTTCTTTCGATTTTTCATAGGGTCAAATACATATATGTGTGTGGGTGTGTGAGTGTGCAGTGTTTGACTGTGTAAAAATAAATATAACTCAAACATAAGGCTGTGTGGGTAACTATGACATCATAAAATAAAACTTCGACATTTTTTGTTTAATTTGGCAACACTGTCTCCTAAAAACTCGTTAGGAGTCATCGAAAGTTTCATTGACTGGCTTCCAAGCATTAGTTATGTGTGTGTTTCAAGAACTCTATTCCTCTGGTCTTCAGATTTTCATTGAAAGTCTTTTGTACTTTCTACGATTCTGGCTACTTTTTAAATATGTATCAATCAAAGTTTCCAATGACGATACTTTCAGTTTATGACATACGTTTGGCCCTATCCTAGAGTGGTTGACTCAGTCATTTAAAACTTCTACAACTAATTTTTTCCGTGTAGCTCAGAAAAACTGGACAGGCCCTGACCAGTTTTCTCTAAGTGGGGCAAAGATCTGCCAAAGCGTTACGCGCCAGTTTTCCCGACCAGGGCCATGTCAAAAGTATGGAAAACTGGTCAGTGCCTTATCAGGCCCACGTTTATATTTCTGCACGGGTAATAGGTGGATTCTCAGTGTCACCTCCGTTAGCTATTACGTCTAATGACCTGTACTTATAATCAATAGTCTAATATTTTGCAAATATGTGAGTTTACGCCCTGCGTATAGTGCATATAGAACGCATTTTGCGGTAAGCATCATACGAAGATATTTTCGAGTATCGGTATTCCGAGAAAATGATAATGCCACCACTGCGGCACTTGAAAAAAGTTAGGTCCTTTTAAATGACTGATGTAAAAGCAATTTTTTGGAATTATAAATTGTTTTTCAATTTTATTTTTGCAAAAAAAAATATATAAACTTGAATTTTTACTTTTATTGAATACAATTTGTAAATATATATTATAAAAAATAATTCTATTAAAAGGTATTAGATAACAAATTAAAAAATATATTTTTAAAAAGAATTACTTTCTGGCTAATTTTTGTTAGGTAATTGGTAACTAAATTTATATTAATAATTTTCTTCTTTCCTAGAGCATTTCATATCAGAAGCGGAGGCATTTGAAAGATATTTTTGGCACCCTGGGAAATATTTTTAGTAGGAGATGCATATAGAGATAATGGATTTTTATTACCTAGGCACTATTAAAATGCTTATATGAACTTATGTTATACTTGCTAAATGAAAGTAATAAATATGAAGTCATATTCAATTGAAGAGTATATTGATCAATTAAATCAATGTCAGTAAACTGAAATAATGTGATAATTATAAAGAACTTACACGATTTACTTTAAAAAAAAACATTCATAAACTTTTCGTAAAAATGTATGTAAAAAAGAATTTTCAAAAAAAGGAGCTGCAAATATTTCTGCAGCTTGTTTTGGGACATTTTCTTGTTATAAAAAATTATACCCACTGTGTGGGCACATTCTCATAATTTTTTAATATTAATGTTATTTTTCACAATTAAAAAAAATATGCCTCCTAATAAAAAATGGTCTAAAGAAAACTCCTACATATTTTTAAGGTCAATTATTTTCAAAGAAAAAAATATATATAATATAAATTCATAGATATTTTTGAGATGAACAATTTGGGTTCTTAACATATTTCCGTGTCTTGCATAGTTTGAACGGAAAATATAATTTTATATTTTTAATAACATGCGGATGCCTCTGGTCTTCAAAATCTTTTTGAGGGTTCATATACCTAATAAAATATAAAAATGCTTGTGACATGATTTGCATGATTCACTTTAAAAATAGTCACTATCCGCCAGACTATAGTGTTTAACAACTTTTCCTAGAAGGGACACAAATGATTTTTTTTTACTTTTTAAGCCCGTTTTTTTTCAAAAATTCGACTGATGGGCTATTTTCATTTTAATATTCGCAATATACGTTAAAAAACCCTATCGAAATGATATAGAAACCCTCTGGACTTTCCGTTAATGACAAAATTAGTATCGGGCTGTGAGTAAGCTACAAGTACGGGGTCCCCGCTCTGCACTGGCAAGTCGATCGCTCGAGCGCAAATACTCAAACCTCGATATCTCGGAAACTAAGTACTATTAGATTGAAAGAAAAAATACGCCCCTAATGGATTTTGATGTACCTTCATCCTGCAAAGCACTTGTCGAATCGGCGACGTCCATGTCGCGTCCTCTCCTTGTTATCTTAAAATGATATATTCTAATAAATAAAGAAAACCGCGCTGAAAAAAATGGTTAGTTGTTACAAGAAGCTCTTTTTTAGTAGAGAAGGTATTAGCTGCGACAACTACTTCAATGGTGAAAGTAACTAACCAGCTTAGTGCGGCAACAAGTCGCCATTAGTAATCCTAGGTAGGTTATATTAGTAACGATAGTAATTCTAGTCACAACAAATCCAGGAGTCACATTTGCAACCAATTTATTTTCCAAGAAATAAAAGTAATGAAAGTTAGAAGTTTCCCTCCTTGGCGACATTGGCAGAACTGAAACCTGAGCAGTGCTGCCAACATTCGGACCCAAATATTGCGTCATTTTCTCGATCGTCGCCATTTTCATCTCAACCTTTTTGTGTGTTGTGCAGTAGTGCAGAGTGTGAAGACTGTCGCATCGATCTAAATTTTTAAATAGCCTTACTACTACTGCAAGTCTGTACTTTTAAACATTGAAATTATAGTAGTTTTTCATTACCACCCCAATGGGCATGCGGGTCTATTTTGACATGACGACTATCAGGACCTGGTTTTTATAGGAAGTCATAAGGACCTCTTATTATGTCCACTGATTATCATTAGTGATAGTAAAATATACTATAATTCCAATACTAAGAAGTACTAACTTCGCAATAGTCCACAGGCCAGTAATTTTAATAGTAAAATTTTCTAGTTTCAATAATAAGGACTACTAACTTAAATAGTGAAACTCAATAATTTTAATGATAAGGACTACTATTTTAAGTAGTAAAAATTACTATTTGTAATAGTCAGGATTGCTACTTTAAGTAGTGAGATCCTCTAGCTTATTTGTAAGACTAACTAATTTAATAGAAAGACTTACTAATAAAAGTGGTAAGACTTACTAGCTGAAAATAGTATGTACCATCGAAAGTTGTCGCGACAAGAAGTAAAGTAGTAAGGACAACTACTACCAATCTTGCGAATAAGAGTATCTAGTAGTCCCAACCAGTTAAATAGCAGCGGCATATATTACAAACTTAAGTAGTTGGCCCTACTACTTTATTAGTTGTCCCAACCAACTAGTTTTTTTAGGGCGGAAGAGAATTCGTGATATAAGAACATTGACTTCACGGAGTTACCAACCGTGATAATGTGTGTTTGAATAAATAAAATAAATAATTCAAAAATACAAAAATATAGAAGTTTATTGCTTTATTTCTATCAAAATGATTATTTTACGAAATAAATAGAAACGTACATCTATTTTAAGGAATTATTACAAGAATTGTTAGCTAAAACGAGAAACTTAGCAACAAAAAATATAAATATTTATTAAGCACACCCTAAATATTACCCGAATATATTTTTTTGTTTGAAACCTTTTTTGATGAAAATATAACAATTTAAAATAGAGTGCGACTTAAAATTTAAAAAAAATCTGGGTAACCCTAATAAATGTACATATGAAATGTCATATACTGTCTGTTACTGACGAATTCGGATACTCGAGATTTCGGATTTATTATACAAATGCATATTAAATCATCAATAAAATTGTAATAATTTCTAACAGTGTAGGAAACCACTCTTCATTATCACACCGTAGAATTCATCGTGCGAGCCTGTATAATCTTATCACTCGTTTTGTATTGATTAAATGTTATAATCTGAAAGATTTTTGAGAGAAATTGCACTCATAAAAATGTAAAAGTTTATGAATTTCTTTTATGGAAGCATGTATCACCTAAATGTCGCCCTTCTAACTAAAGTCCAATACTGCAGTTTCTTCTCAGATCAATGAAAAGGCGGAACCGCTTCCTGGGCAACGACGTACGCCTGGCTCTCCTAACCCTCCATTGGACGAATCAGGTACAAGTTCATTTTCAACCCCTCCAACATGGTTTCCAGCTAACCCTCAAATCATTGTCAGTATAGTTAAACCACCTGAGTAATCATTACACTCTCTGACGGCGTGGGAAGGGAGTAACTTAATTACATTTGGTTATAACGCGACATATTTGATAATAAAAGAATCACCTCTAGTTTAACAATGAATGCAATATTTTTTCTAGTCGTGAAAATGGTGTTAGTTTAGAATACTAAAACATAAATCTAAAATTAATATAATAAAAATAAGTAACTGAGCGACGTGAAATGGAAAATGATTAAAATGATGGAAAACTATGAAAAATTAGTAGGCACTTCATTGGTAATTGTGTATGTTTTCATGCCAACGCGAAGTGCAGAGTTACGTAAAAAATCATTTAAGTTCAATTTATTTCTCAAATTGTTACGAAAAATAATGCAATGGGAATACATTAAATTTATCTGCTGTAATCTCAAAAATCTCACAACTGTTGACACAAGTTGAAGCTGCACGTGCTGGACACGCGTACGTATTTAGAAGTATTTTTTCGGGACACGTGCGAAACACGTCTACGATTTCCTGCGACGTTTCTCAATAATAATGTGTAATAATTTCAAGGCTTTCATACAACTAAGATAAAAAAGGCTAAAAAATTAGCCTACTGAAACATTTGATGCCAAATTCATTATTAAGAAAATAAACATTGGCGTTAAACAGGAAATTGCAAATTGTACTTCATAGTTTTTTCCAGTCATCACAACTGGTCATATTTAATATTAGTGATCTTTATAAACTTCAGTCAAAACATGGAGAACTATTGTTGAATTGCTTAAATCCTTGGGTGCTTGTTATGTGAACAAAATTTGATGACAGTTTACTAACTTGAATTGAACACATAAATAACCTAGTTCATTATTTATAAAAATGTATTCGATGGATAATTTGGAATTTGAAATGATAAATCGACAATATATCTACGAAGCACATAGTTTTCTTGGACATGCGGGGGTACCAGCTTTACCTTCTCATTTCGGTGCCGCAACAATGACTACTCTACCCACGATCCCATCGCAAATACCGTCTCATCCAACAGGAAGTAGTGGAAGCACAAGTGGCAGCGATCTTTATTTCTACGATGAAAATAGTAGCGACAATGAGAGCATCTACAGCAGTGATCAAGAAAATCATACAAGAGAGTAAATACGTGCATTACATAACATTTTTCTTATTTGACTGCATGGTAAAAGGAACTATTGAAACCCGTTTTTAAGTTTATCTACTTATTTATGTAGAAACCGGTTATTCCTATTGTAGTTTTACAGTAAATACGTACAGGGTATATATTTTTTCGAATACCTGCATAAAAATAGCGAATGTTCATGCCTGCAGAGAAGACGCGAAATAGTTGATTTCAGAGCAATCGAGAAAAAATAACTATGACGCATGCGTTAAGAACTGAAATGACGTTCTGACCTCATTTCATTTCTATTTAGATATCTATTTCTGATAAAAATTACTTCGAACTACGACCACCTTACCTCAATATTTCTAAGTTATCTTTTTGTATAGATGTTGTTGAAAATATCATGCGCACCATAGGATAAAGGGTATTTTACTCGTGTAGTTTCACGCTTAAGGCCCTTTCTCAAAATGAAATTTGCGCGGATTCACATTTTACAGCCTAACGGTTGAATATTTTGTGTTAATCTTTTGCATACATTATCTAAATAGTATTCTCTTTAAAAGATGAGAGATATTTTTTAGAAAAACTGTTTCTATCCATTTAAATGATCGAAGACCAAATTATAATAGCGGTTTTGCTCAGTGTTACCTGTCTCTGAGTTTGGCTGCGTGATACTGGAAACTTCCCGCGACAGGCGTGGCAGACACCCCGATGCAAGTATAAGGCTACTTTCGTAAACGGGCGACCCTTTCATTATCATTGAGAGAAAGGTCGGTTGCAAAAACTGAAATTATGAAAACATGGCTAAATTAAATTTTAATTCGCTGAATTATTTTATTTTTATAATTAGAAGAAATTAAAAAGAAAATTGTTGAAAAACGGTAAATATTTTCAGTAATAAAGGAAATCTTAAAGTGCACACAAAAGTACAAAAACATTTAACTTGGATTGAAGATATTGACCGCTTTGGTACAATTTTTGTATATAATTATTTGTTCAGTAAAATCACTTTTTGAGCGTCTGCCAGTACCCTACTGACTCCTAGATGTTCGAGATGCTTATTATATCTTGAGAGCATATTGCCTATAGCCGAAATCACAATAGGGTGGATAGATGCATGTTCCACATTCCTCCACATTGTCTTTACTCCATGCCTTAGCTCGATATACTTATAGATGTTTGTTGTAAAAGTTATCAGCAAGTTCAAGCATTATCATTATTATAAAGAAAACCTCAGACTTAAGATGGTTAGAACCCAATATGTCTTAGGTATTTTTGGTCTTGAGTTGAAATTTTTTGTCGAAAGTTTCTACACGGGGCATTTCCGGTATATATCAACATTCACGAACGCATTTTTAAAATGCAGTCAAGTGATCTGATGAGAGAAGCTTACCTCCTATGACATATGGGGTAGCCCGGGTAAAAATATTTGGTCTTGATTTTGTCTTGGGTAAAGACTAATCCAAGACAATTTCAAGTTATTCTGTAGGTCTAGCTCGTGAGATGAAATCAGACTATTTTTGATATCTTCAGACGAATATTTTCGACTTGAAGACAGAAATTTATGTATTGAGACCAAGGCCTCTGAGGGTCATCACTAATCCGCTTTAAACTTTATAGAATGTTTATATTATTTATCTTCATAGTATTTATTTTTTAGATGATAATAAGTTTATTTATCTGCAATGATTATGTTCTTTGGATGGCGAATCTAAAAATGTTGTCAATTTTTTCCTATCTTCAGCAGTTCACTAGATACTTCTAGAAAATTACAGTTTTAATCTTTTTATGGAAAATTGTATATGCGTGCAGTTTTTAAGATAGACAGGTTCCGAATTTCTTATTTAAAAATTAATTATCAGAAAATAACAAGTTTTATCGGTTGTAACATTTTAATCCTCAGCAGATGTCAACTGTTTGATCCTAACAGTGTAGGAAACCACTCTTTATTTTCACTCCGTAGAATTCATAATGCGAGCCAGTATAATCTTATTACTCATTTTAGTTGATCAAATGTTAGAATTGTATAACAATCCCCGAAAATAGCAGGCCCTGCCGGTGGGGTCCATAGTTCATAGAGGTCGGAGTATAATGGACAATAAAATTTGCAAACGGAAACTTTTGTAATTTTGACCCTGGAAAATGTTAAAGCCACAAATTGGTAATATAATTTTCTTTAAGAGCAATTCGGTATATTTATCAAGACGTACATTTTTTGTCTTAAGGCAAGTCTACCTAGTCTTGTCTTGGCACAGCTGCATCCATAAATGCAAGAGAAGTCTATATCTCTATTGTCTAGCTGGTGAGATGGAACCAGACATCAGGTTCTTGAAGACATATTGAAGACATTCAAAAGTGCATGATGCGGGGACCAGGCTTAAGGCGAAATCAGAACCACCAGAACCGCAGTAAAAGTACATAGATACATTTTCTGAAGTACCGGCTCAGGGATGAAACCCCCGATCTCTAACTTGAATTCCGCCGAGCGTCTAACCATCTGAGCCACCATTCTTATAACAAAAAATAGGAAGCTCATTTTTAACTCAGGCTTGAGACGGTTGCAGGCCAACATGTCAAAATCATTTTTGTTAGAGTTAGATTTTTAAATAGTTTGCACGGGTCTGCTGTCCCGGTATATATCATCAGTCACAGACACATTTTTGTAATGCAATCAATTGATCTGATAAGAGCAGTACGTCTAATTTGACATATTGGGAAAAACCTGGGTTTTAATCCACAATCCACGGATTCGACCCGCGCCAACATTGGTGCAGCGCCCCTTAGGGTACTTGGTTCAAAAAATTTACTTCGAAACTCAGTTGAAAAGGAATTAAACGTAGAAACTTTCTGATCAATAACGGAAAAACAAATAAACTAATTTTTGTTATTTTATGCTCATCAGTTTTCGTGTATTGAGACTCCGTTTCTACCTGCGCAAGTGGGCGCCAAGTCCGCCGCTTATACCTCAACCACATCCATTGAGCAAAGCTCTCCACGAGGGTCCACGAGTATCCAAAATCTTCTGTTTCAGGCGTCTATCACCCCGCTGCGCTGACACTTTTCGTCACACATTTCTTATATACAATTTTCCTCCACACATCCCTGTCCTGGTATACATCTTTTGCCTCCTTTATATCTAAACATCTTTTCAAGCGAGCTTTTGTGTTTCTATGTCTCTTTACATATATAAATATGTAAATATAAAATATATAATAAATATTATTAAATATTATTAAATATTAAATATTATTATTATAATATATATATAAATATAAATATAAAATATAAAGTGAGGACTTCTCCACATAGCACAGTTCCCGAAAAAACCTGGTCTTGGGACTTGGTGCAAGTGGCCGGAAGAAACAACTAGGTCTGTCGTAGGTTTAGACCGAAGTTTAGACCTATGATTAGATCTAGGTTAAAACATAGGTTCAAGTCCACCTTATTTTTTTTGTAATAAAAAATAATGAATTAATTTTTACGTCAATTTGATGAAGAACGTAATTTTTTTCAACAAAAATATTAATATTAGAGAATACTGTGAAAAATTGATAATTTTATCAAATTTCATAAAAATGTCATAAAATCATGTTAAAAAGTAACAAATGATTTTCCTTTATTTTTTCTATAATTTTTTAGAAACAATTAATAATAAAATTATTTTTTATTCGTTGATAGCACAGCTATCAAGAATTTAAGAACCATCCAAAATATTAAGTAATGTTTCGGACTTCAAAAACAGTCGGCCGATGCAATGGCAAGCTTAATTAGTGATCGCAAATTAGCTCTGACTTATATTCCGGGCGATTAATTTTTCTTGCGAGGAGAAGTCACACCTAATACGCTGCATATAGCGGTTTAGTTCAGAACTAGGATCCGTGGAACTAAGGCATTAATTCCGAACTAAATAGCTGGGCAGCGCATTAGGTGCAATTTTCTCTTGTAAGAGAAATTAATCGCCAAGGATATGAGTCAGAGTGAACGTGCGGTCACAAATTACGCTTACCGTTGCATCAGCATTTGTCACTTTTTAACATGATTTTATCAAATTTGTACGAATATTTATAAAATTATCAATTTTTCACTGGATTCTTTAATTAATACTATTTTTGTTAAAAATACTACATTCTTCAACAAATTCTCGTAAAAATTCATTACTTTATTTAAAAATAACAAAATTTAGACTAACCTAAGTCTAAGCGTAGGACCTGCTTTTTTCTTCCGACCTCTTGGACCAAGTCCAAAGAAGAGACCAGGTTCTTTCCGAAAGTGTGCTACGTAGGTTCCATGCCTCTAAATGATGTGCAAAGTGCTTCCATCCAGCAGACTGTGTGCAAATAATATTGGCGCATGCGTACTTTGAGAAGAATTATACACAAAGAACCCCGCACAAAATATATGGGAAAATGGCTTTCTGTGGATTTGGCTGAAACTTGGTAAATATGTAGATTACAAGGGCCTAATAAAAGATACGGTAAAAAAAAAAAAAAGAAAACTGGACAGTTTTTGCGCTATACGGAGCTAAGCGCTCAATTTCGTGAAAATAATGAATCCCCATATATGATGCAAGGGGAGAGACGACGGCAGATCGAGGTCAGTACCAACTGCGAATTTGATAATGATCTATGTTGCGCGCATCTCAAAACCGACCGAACGCTAAGCGTTCGAGATGTAGTCTAAAATTCAAAACATGCTTTCGTGAGCGCAGATAAGGTGACA
>CAKNWW010272027.1:357-18487 GCA_932074435.1 Andricus kollari
TGTATTACTACAGCTATTATAACCTATAAATTAGTGATTTTTTCATTTCATATATATTCTCAACTCTCTGTACAGGTCATATCAACTGATATAATTGTAATTGTTTATGTACCCACCTGTGGTGCCTGCCTTTCTCTTTTTTTTTTATTGCCACCGCTTCTCTGTGATGCCTGCTTATTTTATCCAAAAGTGTTGGTATCGCATTCTTTCTTAGATGTCTACGTCTTGCGGTTACATCTGGAAATATTTTAATACAGATTTTCGGTCACTCTTATAGAAAGTGTTTATGAAAATTTTTCTTATTGCACTGATAAACGTACCTGGTAAACAATAATCATTTGATGTGAAATGCCTCGAACAAACAATCAAGTCTTGATTGAAATCTTTTATATTTAATTTCCTCAACCACTCAGCTCGTTTATCTACGTTTTCTGTGTTACCAAACAAATTCGTTCGTTCAATTGTAACTCCTGTTTTTGGAACTGAATGGAAACTCAAGTTTTTATTTTTTTTTATTGTTGAACAACATCCTTTCACACAACACTTCTTTCTGTACTCAGTTTTTCGATATTTAGACGAAAATTCCATCTTCGTAAATATCACAACTTGTTCAGTGTTAAATTAAAAATGCCGAATGTACATTTGTTATAAGTAAAATGATTCAAACTAAGTTTAGTAACAAAAATAAACTCCAATTCCCATATAAACACACGAACGAATGTATAGTACGAGCGGCCATTGTTATTAGTTTGCGAAACCGCCGCCAGAGATCGCATTGCTAGTTTAAATCGCGAATAAGACAGACTTATGGGGGTGGATCCGAAAACATTTGGGGCCGAAAAGCATGAAAATGAAAAAAAAATCTAATGCATTATATTTTTAGTATTAAAAAGTACTATTAGTATTATTAGTATCACAACCAGGGGGGTGATACGAGTTTCGCTTTTGCATTAGAGGCGCGTGTCAGTTTTGTGAAGAGCGGCGAGTCGTGAAACATTGGCGTCACCTCTGCGGCGCCCGGTCTGCCCGTTGCCTATTATTATTTTGCATGTAAAAACTCGTCACATGTCAGAACTTTATCGTCTATTTGCCGTATTTTATTCATTTACGGATAAATTGTGTTATAAAAATAGGATGCATTGATATATAGCTCCGAACTGTCGATCAGGGTACGACTCAACCCGCTCAAACGGAGTAAAAAAAGTGTTTTTCTCCGTCTCAAAAATGAGGTTGAAGGCTGGTAACAAGCAACTAAGCGTGACAAAAAGGACTTTGTTGTTAAACCTGGACATGTACAGGGCTCGGAACTGCTCAAGCTTCATAAAATAGTAAAATAGTAACCATACATCTCTCAAAAAAGTAAACGAAAAGTAACAATAATGTGGCAAAAAAGTAACCAAAGAAAGACTTTTTGCCAAAAAAACGAACTTTCCACTAAAATTATGAATCTTCAACCAAAAAATATATGTTCAAGAAAGTAGTTCATCTTTTAACAAAATGGTTGAATTTTTCTGGCTAAAAAAGATAAATTGTTAACGAAAAATGTAATAGTTGATACAATAACCAAAAAAGATTTTAATTTAATATCAAAAACAGTAGGATTAATTCAGAAAAGACGATTTTTCAACAAAATAGGTTATTTTTTTAACCAAATTGTTTAGTTTTTAAGCCAAAGACCAATTTTTTTACAAAACAGTTGAATTTTCAATCCGTAAGTATGGATTTTTGACAAAAAAGTTATCTTTCAACCAAATAGTTGAATTTTTTACAAAAACAGGGGAATCTTCCAGCGAAAAAGATGAATTTTCAACAAAATAAGTAGATATTTAACCAAAATGATGAGTTTTCAAACAAAATTATGTATTTTTAAACAAAAAGGTGATTTTCAATCAAGAAGAGTAATTTTCTATGAAAAATGATGGATTTTCATTCAATTGATAGCCCTTTTTATACATTTTACATACGAACTGAATATTATTTCATTGTTATTCTCTAATTTTCCCGGCTCTAAAGTGTCAAATTTACTGGAAAATATTGAATTTTTACATTTTTCACAAGTTTTTAAATAATACGATTAATGATATAAGTCATTTCCTTATCCCGGGCAAAAACTGTAACCGAAAGTAACCTTTTCATAAAATAAGTAACTTTTTTGTAACCGCTGATCAAAAAAGTTAACAAAGTTACTAAAAAGTAACCCGTTCCGAGCCCTGGACATGTAGTGTGTGAAGATCACTTTTTAAAGGATCAGATAATCTGGAAAAAGGAAGTTTTAGCTCCTGATGGAATGGCTATGGTGGTCATTATTACGATTTGTTTACACTGATGTACTTTAACCAAAAATAATCGAATGGCTCTGTTGGTTTTATGAATACACTGATTTTTAAATTTTGATGTATTGTTCTTGTTGCCGAACTCTTAGATTATTGTGATAGTGTGTAAAATTATAGTTTTAATAGTTTTTGAAAATTTTAAAACATTTCAAGACCCTTAATATCTTTAAGCTTTAAGAAAAATGTCAAAGTAACATTAATGACCGTTTTGAATTATCGCTGAGTTTCGACATTTATGTACAATTAAATTAATTTATTAATAAATTCAAGTATTAAAGTAAATTATAATTGAAAAATAATTATTTTCTTGCAGTCAGAATGGTGCAAAAAAATCGAAATTAAAACCAGGAGTCTTGCCATCTCAATTTCCAAACTGCCCTAAGTATTGTTCGAAGGCTGCTAAAAAACCTCGTCGTCTAATGAAGCGCGATTTTTTGAAAAAGGATTCTGAAATGTCTAATAAGAAAATATTAGGCAAACGAAAACATTAAGATATTTTAAAAATATTTGAAAATTATGCGACTGAGGAAAGTGCTACTAATGGTACCGAAGATTTCAAAAAGCAAAAATGATCTATAATCGATGGGGTATCGGACATTTTCCCAGTTGGTATAAACGCGAATAAATGCCTGTTTGACTGTTTATTTATAAATGAAAAAAGTGTATCTTTTGCTATACTTTTATCGTAGTATATTTTGAAATAATTTAAATAATTATATTTATTTAAATAAATTAACCTGGCATTTATTACTCCTATATATGCCCTCCTACTGTCTTTACTCCATATTTAATTAATATCTTCATCTTTTATTTCAATTTTCAAATAAATAATTGACTAAATGTACAGTAAAGTTAATAGCTTTGATACTGATGATCTTTTTAGTCGTTTAACGATCAATAAAATATACTGAATATTAGAAATTATGATTTTTATAATTTCTTGTATATTTTTAGTATAATGTAATGATACATTAGATTCATTGAAGTCATTAAAAACAGAAGAACAATTTAGTATATCATCATTTCAGAACATTTAGTTTATTTCTTTCAAACGTTAAAGACGCAATATATATATTTTACCATTTTACTCTACTTGAAAATTAAAAACCTTAAAAACCGACATTTGAAGTGTATGTAAGGTCTATTTTTTAATCCTAGATATTTTCTTACCTTTAGAAACAGTTAATCCTTGCTTAATGTAAGCTCAAAGTTTTGAAATTATCCAAAAGCATCCAAAATATTTTAAAAACTGCGAAAAATACTAAATTTCCCATGGTTCTACTCACCTTTCTTTTAAATGTAGGGCGTCGCGCTAGTGGCGCCAGTGTTTCATTTTCTGCCGTCCTTCAAAAAACTGACACAGCGCATTTGCATGGCGAGTCACCCCCCTGATTACGACACAAGATAACATTTCTGTTTGAAAATTAAATTCTGTTATTTTTATTTTTTAAATTGAAGAATTTGATTCTACATTGAAGAAATTAATAACAAATCAGCAAAAAATCAAACTTTCTGTCCTTTGTGCTCTTTTTAACTTATAAGTTTCAGCGTTATAAACAATTTATTTTAATAAAGCTGATGTATTTATCAAATTATATCAATAAATTGTTGATAAACAAATTTTAAACTTGGGTAAAAACTTACTTGCGTTTACCCCCTTAAAAGATGAAAGAATTATTAAGATAGTTTCGAAAATACTTTTTATAAATTGTTGTTAAAAAAAGATGGCTATTTTAAATAACATTTTGAATGACAAATAGTAATTTTAACAACAATTCAAAAAAAGTATTTTAGATTCTACATCAGAATAATAAATTTTGCTAAATGAATAAGAAAATTGTTTAAACAATTGTTGTGTATCTTTTTGAGAAAAAAATAACTCGGATCATTCATAATATCTCGAGCACCCACAGTACTTCAATAAGTATTAGCGTCGACTCGACTAACTTCTAAACAACTTTTTATTTATTTAATAAAATTGTAAATGTAAAAATAGCTTTTATGTAAATGTTTTTGGAACTAAACAAAACATTTTATTCTATTATGAGACACATTCTATATGTTATTTAAATATTTTTATAAATATTTTATATGTAGAAATACGAACTTTAAAATAAAATCTGCTTACATCCAGTTTTTTGCAATGTAATTAAATCCTTTATGCGACCAGTTGTAAAAATAAATTATCGATTTTAACTTCAAAGGAAGGCATACCCTTTTTATCATAAACAATAATTTAAAATTATTCTTAATATCTTTATGCGTTTAATCATTTTAATCATTTTTTATTTAATCATTTTAAATAAGCAAGCCAATGTTAGGCAATCTGGTTGCCGACGTGACGCATGCGCAGTGCGAAAATATCGGAGTTTTGGGAGCACTGAGTGTTCGTTCAGTGTCCACTACACTCATGCCAATGTAAATTTGTCATTGCCTCTGCAAATTCTCGCAGACAGTCATGGAGTGTTTCTCTGACTCCTGTTCGAGTTCTTCGTTTCTGAATCACGCACTTATTCAATTCAAATCTACGAAAATATGAAGGGTTTTTTTATAACCATTTTATGACTGTATACATTTTTTTTATAAACTGTCTGATAAAAATTCCAAGAGTGTTGTTCCTTGACTGTGCTTGAAAACTTTCATGACTTTTTTTAATTTTTCCATGAAAATGTATGACTCCTTTATAGAAAGTATAAGAGACTTTATAAAAATGCACAATTTGATATGTCAGCGGTAGTTTTTAACGCTTTGGGGTGCATAGTATTTTTGTTCTAATGGGGCCAGCCAATAAAATTCTTTCTGCATGAGGCCGAAGCCGAAGGTTCGAAGCTAAGGTAAGTATCACATTTATATCCAATTTAGCAACATTTATAAAAGTAATAATATTTTTTTAATAATGTGTGGAGTGATAATCTAGGAACCCATATTTCACAGTTTAATCTTAAGTTTAGTTTGGGTTTGTTACAATCTCACATGTGTGTTTCGTTCTTGGTTAACCACTGCTTCATATACACTGATAAAAATAATAATGTTGATTTAACCATATGATCGTTGGTTGAAAAATGACGAGTATATTTATAATATAATACGTGTACTTCAATGATAAAGAGTAGGAAATGCACTTACTGAAATATGGTGAATACAACTTACTTGTATTTGTGGTACAAAAATGTAATATATGTGTTGCTATTGTATGAAATGTGTAATTCTATTAAGGGGGTGGGGGGGTGGGGTTGGGGTTGGAGCGTAAAAAAAAAATATTTTTTTTGTGAATTTTTTCCAGAAATATGATTAAGGTAAATTTACTCAGATAATTTGTATATTATAAGGCATCATTTGAAAAACATTCAGTTAATTTTTTATAAGAAAATAGCAAGAACTAAGCCATTGACAGAGAATTTCCGAAAACGCCTTTTCAAAAAGATGATTTGCGGTGCCCACTGTATCTCATCGTAGAATTAACTTAAATCAAAAAAGTAAAAATATTTAGTTAAAATACATGTTTTTTCTCCCCCCAACGATGTGTATGAGTTTTTTTTCATTTTTACATTTTTGGTGGTCAATATAAGCAAAAATGTCGATTTTTTACGAAAAATTCCGCCATTTTGTAGCTGTTCTTTTTTTTTGTTTTTAGAAGAAAAAAATAAAAAAGATCGTTGGGGGGAGCTATTTTATATGGAAAAAGTGTGTGCCAAATTTGAAAAGAATCGGTTCAGTAGTTTTTGAATGACAGTTGGCACGGACTTTTAAAAAAGTAGTTTCGAGAAAAACGCGTTTAAAGTTTTGAATATGCTCGCTTCTTGTCTGAACTGCGTCCGAGGTGCGGGGACTTGAACATCTATATCATCGAGAGATAATATCGCACGAGAGTAATAGATATTTTTGGTAGAATTTTTATATGTGTGCAAACTTTTATCTGAAAATTTATTTGTATGTGCAGTGGTTTACCAAGAAGGAAAATCACGGGATATGCAGCATATATTATCAGCTTTCGTTGTTTTGAATTTCTTCATATAACCTTGTTCATTTTATTACATTTTATATAATTATTTTGTTTAGATCTTGCGAATGGCTCAAAGCCGCGCCGAAACGTTGATCTGATTAACATGTTGACACCATAATTAAAATGAGTTGTTTTTTTATAAGACTGTAAATACCAAAAAATTGGATTATTTGGATTTTATTACCAGCTTATTCTAAGAAAAAATTAAAGTGGGTTTTTTGGGTCTGAATCATGCCAACCATTGGCGGCGAGTCACATTACGGCATCTTTTATTCGGAAAAATTTGAAGTCGGGTAAATATTTGTAAGAGTGCGGCAAGTCGCATTGCGGCCATTCTCATTTCGAAAAATTTGAAGTCCACAAAAAATGGGCAGCAATTAGTGGGATGACTTAAATTATTTATATGGCCTTCCAACCCTCCACAAGACATTGGAATGGAGGTTGAAATGAGGTAGGCGTGACTAATCACAGGGGTTGCCCACATGTTACCTGCCACAAATGGAACGTGTCGCATTGTGCCTTGCCGGGGGTTTGCATGACTTAATTCCGGGTTTTTGAGAAAATCCACTTTCAATAATTTTAGAAAAGCAGCCACCATGTAACTCTCAAATCGCTGTAACAAATCCAAAAATTTTTACATTCTCATCATAATGGATCTCTTGCAATCTGGTGTTCAGTCTCTCTGCGATCCCATGCAATCCCATGCAATCCTTTGCAATTCCTTGCAATCTTTTACAACATCTCGTAATTTCTCTTTGCGACAAAATATAGGAAATTCAATATAGTTCTATAATGATAAATTTTTATAATCATTTTTCGATTTTAGAAAAAGCATTATAAGAAAAACAGTATTGAAATAAAGAATATTAAAATATTGAAAGAGTTTTTGCAAAAAATAGAGAAAGTAGAAACGAAACATATCAGGAGGTTTCAAGTGATTCCAAAGGATTTCAAAAAATGTTGTGGAACTTCCACCGATTTCAAGACTTTTAAAAGGATTTTAAGATTTATCAAATATTTCAACTAATTTTAATAGCTTTAATCGGCTTTCAAGAAATTCACAAATATTTCCACGGACTTTCAAAGATTTATAGGGATTTAAACCGTTTTTTGAAAGAACTTTAATGTTTAATTTAATTATAATTCCAGCAAATTTCTATGGATTTCAAGCAATTTCGTCAGATTTCATAAAAATTTAACGGAATTTTAAAGATTTTGAAACATATGAGGAGGTTCCACGAGATTCTAAAGGATTTAAACAAGTCTCGAGGGACCACCGCGGTTTTAAGCCTATGAAAGGATTTTATGAGGTTTCTAAACACTTAAACTAATTTAAAAAGATTTCATCGGGTTTTAAGGCATTGCAAATATTTTCACGGATTTCAAAGCATTTCAAGGATTCAATCATTAAAAAAAAAACATTTTAAACATTCAGGATTTTTACGTTTTCCAAAGATGTCAAGGCATTTCTAGTGAACTTTGGAATATAAATTAAATGAAAGAAAATTTTAAGGAATTATTAGCGATTCCAAAGATTTCAAAGGATTTGAAGCAATTTCAAGGTATTTAATAAGATTCAAGGATTTTATTAAATAGCCTAAGACTTCAAGGAATTTCAAAGATTTATAAGGATTTCAACCATTTTTTAGATAACTTTAATGAATAAGTATAAATTAATTTATATTCAAGGGCTTTTAAATTATTTATACTTTTTTTAATTGATTTGTTGTTTTTCAGACATTTAATGGCATTTTAAGGGATTCCAATAGATTTCAAAATCTATAAAAAATGTCAAGGAATTTCAAAGAATTTTGTAGGATTTCCAAAGAATTCAATGAATTTCTAGAGAACTTTGGAAAATAAATTAAACTTCATTGAATTTCAAGGGATGTTCAGGGATTCAACAGATTTCAAGGGATTTTTAGGTAGTTCAAGGAATTTTACAGGATGCAAGGATTTTATTAAATCTCCAAGGATTTCAAGGGATTTCAAAAATTTCTAGGGAGTTAAACAATTTTTTAGTATAACTTTAATGAATAACTTTAATTTAAATGACATTCAAGGGGTTTTAAAGAATTTCATGGGATTTTAAAGTAGTTCAAAGGATTTATATAGAACTTTCACAAATAAATGAAATTTCATTAATTTTGAAAGGATTCTTTGTGATTTCACACATTTCCAGAGATTCTAATGTATTTCAAAGAATTTTGCAAGATTTGATGGATTTGATTAATTTTCCAAGCATATTAAAGGACTTTAAGGGATTTCAAATATTTCTAAGGATTTTAATGTTTTTTCTAGAGAAATTTAATGAATAAGTTTAATTCAATTTATATTTAAGAGATTTCAAATGATTTATACTTTACGGAATAAATTAAATTTTATTTCAAAGGATTTCTATGTATTTTAAACATTCTACCAGAAAAGATTAAGAATGATAGGATCTCCCATTATTTTGAAGATTTTTGTGGATCTTAGTTAGTTCAATAAATTTCAACAGATTTTAACAGATTTCAAGATTTTAACGGTTTTAAAAATATTTCCAATGGTATCGAGGGATTTCAAGAGATTCCAAAAGCTTTTCATATATACTAAAACTAAAACTTAAGAGATTTTAAAGATGTCAAGGTTATACATAAATTTATGCCGTGTAAAGTTTATTTGTGCAGAATCCATAATTTTGTGTCATTTCATATGAGACTATGCGTGTTCTAAAATAAATCATTCATGTGTAATTCATATACTTTTTACAATAATTCATTCAATATTTTTGTATTACTTATTCCAATGCTGATTATCCTATAATTTTTATCTGTACAGTAATTTTCTCTAATGAATTTCTCATAATCCATAAAGTCTTTTGCATTCTCATGCAATATTTTGCAATCCCGTGCAATCTTGCAATCTAGTGTGCACCAAAACACGAAGTAATGAATCCCTCGGTGTTATGTGAAAACTGACTCTTGCGGATTTCTTTAAATCTCCACGTTTCGAGACCATCTGAATAAAAAAAAGGTTTTAAGATGGTGTACGACTGTCTTTCGTTGTTTGTTGTCCTTGTCGTCTGTATACCGGATAACTTTTGAAAGACTAATCGGATTAGGTTGAAACTTGGTACGCAGTTTTAGGAACCAAAAAGAAAGATCGAGTTCTTTAGCCAGCATTTTTTAACCAACGATTCTGGTTTTGACCAGCAAAAAAATTATGAAAAATAAAAAATTCCATTTTGCGGCCAAAATATGCAAGATATGAAAAAGATGAAAAATGACACAAGGTACGAAAAAAATGAAATGAGAAAAGTTGTTTGCCGAAAAAAAACTGTATATTTTTTTATAAATCATTTTTTGATAAGACGCGTAGTATTTGTTTTAAACGCAAAAATAACATTAAAAATAAATTTTTTTTTGTTGAAAAAAGCACAGAAGTTACGAAAAAAATAAAAGCTGTTTAACCAAAAAAGATCTAGAAATTTGTTATACATTTTTGTCATAAAAATACATTAAAAACAAAAAAATTTACTTTTTGGAAAAACGACAAATTTTATTTAAGAATATTTTTCGCCTAAATTATATCTACAAATTTGATTAAAATGTCTTTACGAGCACTGTTTTTCAATTATAAAAACAAGACGATGAATATAGGGGAGAGTGGGGCATGGTGTCAGGCTTTGAAGGAAATGTCCTATAAAATATAATTGAAATTTGATTTTGATGTCTGTATTTTTTGGTGAAAAGCTCACATTATCAGGTTACATATGTCATTACTTATATCCGGTTTTTAACAACGTCATTATTTGATATTTGATTAATTCGTTTGTCTCGCATTTCGACCAGCATACCCCATACCATGGGGCATGGTGTCCCTCATATTACTGCCGGTTTATTTCATTAATATGAACGTTGTAGAATAAAAAGCGTACAATATAATAATTCTTGAAAGTATAATGTAACGAAAAAAAATTACTCGAGACATGATCAACACTAAATAAATGTTTTCTTAACAATCAAAGTAAAGTGTGTTGAAAAACCTAGTTATAACCTCTTACTCCTTGAAAATTCTATTCAGCGTGTGAGGATCTGCATTTGCCTTTACCAGATATCTTCTTTACCGAAAGGTACCAAAGGCGCGAAAATTCAAAACAGGCATTGATCAATAATATTCGAAATCCTATTTATTGAGTTATTGTTGAACCCATGTAATTAGGTTCAACCTAATAAGTGAAGAGAATTGCTTGAAGTGTGTTTGTTATGGGAAACTATAATTAGGAATGAAAAAAACTTCATAACAATAAGTTTTAGTCTTTTTAGGTTATAACCTCAAAGTTTACATGCTGGTCTCTTTCAAAGGAATACAACATGAAATCGATCCGTTAAGTAAAGAAAATCCTTTCAAGTATATTTTAATAGAAAATTATAATTAGGAATGTAAATACATTTATAACATTTATAACGACAATTTTTATATTTGTAGGTTATAATCGCGAATTTCACATGACAGCCTATTTCAAAGTAATTAAAAGTGAACTTGGTACTTGCCGTATTATTATTATTAAATAAAACTTCAAATCACGTTTCGATGTTCATCATCTGTATAACTTTATTATTAACAACCTCGAATTTTAATAGGCGAGACATAAATATATTTCGGAGGTTTTCTGCATTATCGATCATATTACCGACCCTTTATCAAGCACTATTACCATATCTTCACAAAATGTTTAGACAGTATGCCCTAATATTTGCATGCTGTAAGTATTTCAACATATGCTGTAAGTGCTTAATTTCTGCCACAGACTTTTCCATCTGTTTCCGTCAAAACTGTTTTTTTCATAATAACTCTTCTGACACGTATTTTAAATAAAAATTTCATCACCTCACTATTTTTCTAAACACAGAAAGTCATTTTATGCAAAAAACTAATATGGAAATCAACAAACGTGGGCGTTTTTTGTAATAGACACCATACCCCACAAGGACACCATACCCCACTCTCCCCTACGTATGTTTCAATATCTATGCATATTATGAATTGTAATACTATACATTTATTGAAATGATACATTTTTCAGGGTAGCTGAGAATAAAAATTAATGCAAAATAAAGAATAAGTACTAAAGTAATCATCAAAAATAAATTTTGTACTTTTTTTTTTGCAATATCTGAATAAGCAGTCTCGGATCGAGGTACAGAAATAAATTTAAAATACATTTAATATTATAGAAAATTTTGCATTTTTGACAGAATCGAGTGTGATGCACGAGATATTCACCATCACCAAATTATAGTTGTCGATGCTTTGACCTTTATTATCAAAAGGTCTGTGAACAAATGTGGGTGAAGAATAGAGACCGAGCGCGCGAAGCGCGAGATCCAAAGGACGCGTCCTCTAGCTGCGTGCGTAATGCGGGATGAAAATATACCTGCGAGGCGGGCAGTTTTTTTTATTAAACCGCATTTGATAACCAGATTATGTAACAAATAAAAGTACCCATTATGCAACGTTTTGATGCAATTTTCTTGCTCAATTTGATTCTTGGACATTTTGTGTGACTGTGAAATACGTTTTCCCTTATTTTCGCCATAGAATTATATATCTAAATACAAATGAGTCAGCCATCCTAAGCTGGACCTCTGCCTGTTTTGAAATGGAATTGGTCCTCTATTATTCTATCACCAGATCTTGACTCTATACAATCCTCTTGTTTATACTGTTTGATGATTTCTAGTTATTAGAATATAATTACATGAAGAAATTAATTATTTTGAATAAAAACATTTACAGTGCAAATCCCCCGCCAAGTAAAAAGTCATCAGTACAATCCACATATTTAGTAAAACAAAAATTTACTAAAATTTAATTAATTGATAACATTATAGAAACTTTAAGAATGTATTGAAAGTAAAAAATTATGAAAACTTGACAAGATTTTATCTTTTTTTTAGTACTAATAATCTTCCTAAGTTTTCATAATGTTTCCCCTTTTAACACATTCTTAAAGTTTTTACGTTTCTATTTAATGTCTATTGATTAGCATGCTCGCTCCTAAACTTCAGCGCTAGCCGAACGAGAGTTCGAGTCTCGATGGATCCGTATGCTAGTTTTGGAAGTAGTAGGGTTTTAACGAAAATTCTATTCATTTTTAAAGAGTGTCCGAAAATTGCATAGCCAGGTATGATTCGCTCCAGCGCCAGGTCGAACTTAAGTTCGCTGTACTATACACGGGTTTTACTGCTATTTTCCTTGTGTACTACAAAAATATTGCAAATTAATACTAATGCAGATATTTTGAAAGACGGGCGCAGCCGCTAGGGCCTGTCATAAAATCAGGGTGCACAGGCTTCTCCTTTTTCTCGAAATTCCCCTTTTTCCCCTGTTCCCAAAAAACTTTCCCTTTTTCCCCTTTTTCTCGTTAAATGTGAATTATGCAGACAATTCTCTGTAATTAGTAAGTGTACCCATTATTGAATGATAATAAAAGCAATTATAGCACTTAAATAAAAAATTACGAAATTTAAAAATAAATTTTTTGCTCAATAGCAATTTTTTGAATATGTGCAGAACGATGTTTTTATGTTTATTGAGTCATATGCACAAAATTTAAACACATTTTATCGTTTTGTTTTTTCGGAAAAAGCTTTTGTTGTGATTTAGGATTTTTGGAATTTCATATTTTTTATTGCAATTTTGGAACGTCATATACTAAAAAATAAATATATTTCTAAATAAGGCAAAATTTATTATTGAATTAAAAATTTTTTTTATTGTGAATTTAAAAAAGAGAACACAAGATATTAACCGATTTCGAAATTTTGTTTCTTTACTTGTTTTGGATTCCGACCCACAAATTGCTATCCCTCTCTAACGATTCGAATAATTTTAGTATTTTTAACTTTGCTCTACTGAAGAGTGTAGTTTTAAATTTACAGTGAAAGTATTAATTATAGTAAGGAAGAAATAACCAATTTTGGAAAGAAGTATTTATGAGAACGATATTAAACGTATTAAAATTGTGTATTTAACTATTTTTTTTCTGACTTTTTTTATATCATTGTGAACACAGTAAAAAAAAGGATCATTTTTGTTGCAGATCATTTTGCTTTAACGATCATTTGACTCTCGAGATCATAATGATCTGTCTAAGCGGATCATTTTGATCTGCGTTTAGTGTCATTTGGCAGACTGAATAAAATGGCCGCCAATTTTCGGTGCCGATGTCAGAACGACATAACCTAAAAGTTTTATCTAACCGCATGCAAGTGACAACTACACTTAACAGCTGATATATTCTAATATCAGATTTTGTTCATATTTTTACTTTTCAAGTACACTGCACGATCAGAAACCATAAAAAGCTCGCATATGAGCTTCAGTACTCCAAGAACGGCGGCCATCTTGGTTTGATTTGATACATGATCCCGAATCAGATCATTGTGATCTCAAAAGTCGATCATCTATTGTGACCGATCAAAATGCTCTTAATTTCGGTATCATTTTTGTTGCATATCAAAATGATGTTGATTTCGGTATCATTTTGAACAATTTTTTTTACTGTGAATGGATTTCCAACGACCTAAGTATATCCAATTTAAAAAAATTCTTGAATAGCAGAAATGATTGAAAAATCATTGAAAATTATTTAAAAATATAAAATTTCTTATAAAAAGGTTATTTGTTTTTTTCGACATGTAAAAATAAATGTTTAATCTTTCCCCTATTTCCCCATATTTCGTGTGAAAATTACCCTATTTCCCCTTTTTTGAGCTCCATTTGCGCTGTGATTTCTGTAAAATGTAATAATTAGATCATACCCTTTGCACAAGGGTTTAATCAAAAGTTATTAATCTTGATGCGCTGAGTACCAAGAGTCGAGGGGTCAATTGTAACGAAAATTTTTCAATCTGATAATTATAAAAAATCAATGCTTATAATATTCCATATTCAAATTTAAAGAACAATACGTATTGGTCGTTTTTTCATCAACTTTATATGGTATATAGTAACTTTATATAGTAGTATTTCAACTCAACTTTTTATGGTAGTATTAAGTTTATATAGTATGTTCCTGTATGTGAACACAGAAAAAATGAAATTTTTTAAAATTTATGTCCTAAGAATCCAATTGTACAAATAAGAAAA
The DNA here is from genome assembly GCA_932074435.1 of Andricus kollari. Classification (NCBI taxonomy): domain Eukaryota; kingdom Metazoa; phylum Arthropoda; class Insecta; order Hymenoptera; family Cynipidae; genus Andricus; species Andricus kollari. The sequence goes on from CAKNWW010272027.1 coordinate 14,830, forward strand.
TATAAAAGTACTTTACAGCTTTTTATTTATATTTTTATAGTCTATCTATGAAAAACCATTACCTCCAGACTACCTCCGCGCAAGTACATATAATATTTTGTAGTTTGTACGCATATACAACAGATCAAATTCAGCCGCTGATGACTTGTGTAATTTTAGACTGGAATGTTCGATTAGAATAAAGTGATAAAAAACAAATAGGATAAAAGGGCTGTTAATATAATCAAATATGGTCATATTTCCACCATTCTTTGTTGTTCAAAAATCTTGTTTACTTGCCAGCATATATTCGATAATTTCATGTTAGGATATCTGAGGTAAATATGCGTTAATGTTCAAGTACATATGTCGTAGCTACTTATTAGTATAATTAGACGTTTCATAAATAATTCAGACATTTCATGAAGCGTCATCTAATTTTGTAGTAATCAATAGTTGCACCACCTGCCTAGGATTCCTAGCACATGCCGTAATAAAATTCTATGAATGTAATTTTAGATGATCATCACTAGCGACAAATTTTTCTGCTGTTGAAAATCTATAAATTATGCGATGGAAAATGGATTATTATGCGAAATTCTGCTTCAAAAATCGGGATTGTGTGAAATTATGCGATGCACAAGTCAGATATCGTGAACTCCGATAACGTGAACTTCCCCTCATTTGGTGATCCCACCACTGGTCGCTGTGATAGTTATTGTCGTTTGCGCAGATGGTGCGCAGAGATTCAAAACACCCGCCATTACATATTGATGCCAACGTGTCTATTGCGCAAATTCACTTCTCCTCCGAGTGACCACGATAACCTGAATACTCCCCCCAAAAATTTCATAGAATCAAGGTCCGACTGCATTATTAAGTTCCTAAAAACTGAAGAAACAAGTTTTTCGCTTTGATACCCTAGACATTATGTTTTGGGGATGCCTCCTGAGTATTTTTACCAGATATGAAAAAATAGTTACGCTCCCTTTTAAAATAACTAGATATTTATTGTTTTTTTTCCATCAATTTATCAGTTTTTTTTAAATTCGACGTTTTGGTTAATTTTAGGTAAAAAATATAAAAAGCAAAAAAATGTTCACAAATTTCCAAACAATTGAAAAAAAGAATGTTCTAGCATAAATAGTTCTAAAGTTATGACGTCTTAAAGAGTTTTGTCAGTAAAAAAACGTTAAATCTTTAAACTAACAAAAATAATTGATTCTAGTGTTAGAATAATAATTTTCTTTGGGATATTCTACTACTTCAACAAAAAACACAGTGTTTATAAATAAAGATAGCGTATATTTTAAATAAAATAGAAGTAATCAAATAAATTACAATGAAGTACAGGTTAGAGACAATGTTGGTATTTTCGAGATGCTTACTGTAATACGCGTCAAATAGAAGAGAAGCTTCTCCCCGCTCGGACACTCAGGTACCCCCGACTCGCAAATTTTCACAGCTTTCCCCAAACTTTCCACACCCCTACTATTGGTACATTTGTATAGTCCTAAACTTAAAAGCTAGCCGTATCCTCAGGTAAAGATTATATTTAGTTTCGACAGACATCCTTTACAAATTCCATCTGTTAAACTCCAAACTCTAAGCTTCTCAAATAAGAATTTGCATCTTTAAAATTGTCGCAGTTTGGCCTTTCTGACCTTGTTGACGCCCTCTTCACATAGTTTTTATTGAGATTTACAACTTGTTTTGAACAGTGGCCCTAAGTCCCTGTTTTCTAAAAATTACAGCGTGGAAAGTAGCCTACCAGCCTAAGTATTCATACACTCCTGCTCTCTCCCTCTCTCTCTCACGCACAACCTCTTTCTACATCGACGAATTCAGCCACTTTCCAAATTTTACCGTTATAAATTTATTACAAGAATTAAGATATTATAAGGGTTTCATTGGATACAGAACAAGATACAACTTCCTTAAACTTATATTTTAATGATCACACAATACATCTACATACCCATGTCATACACTCTTATCGAATTCAGAACGCAAAACCTACCCTAAGAATAACTAAAATCCCTTTTAATTAAGATGTCTGTTTCGGAACTGATTCAAGACGATCCACTGAAATTACGCCTTGATAACGCTTGTTACTCTGTTTTTCGCCCTCGATATCCTTGACCGCGTATCGGTCGTTTCGCAACACCTTTGTAATTTGGTACGGCCCTCTTTTTTTGGCTCTAATTTTCGACTTTCGCCTGTGGATGGGCAATCGCTCAAAATCATCACTAAGTCACCGACTTCGTATTCTTGCAGTGCCTTGCGCTTCTTATCAAACCGTTCTTTCATTGTGACAGCGTTTGTTGCCAGTAATTCCGCGACGTCCTCTTTCGGTTCCTCGACTGCTTTTTCGCGATTCAATATTATTACTTCGCGCGTTAGTGGATTGTCGAGAAGACCCGGTGCTCGATATTTAAACACCACTTCTTAGGGTGTTCGCTTTGTTACTTTGTGCTCGCAATTGTTAATCGCCCATTGCACGTCCCACAATTTGTCGTCCCAGTCGCGATTTTAGTCTTCTTCCGCGATACTAGCGAGACAAGTCGTGAGTACTCGATTTGTGCGCCCTACCTGACCATTAGCACGTGGACACCCTGATGCGATTTTCACGTGTTGAATGTCATATTCTTCACAAAATTTCTCAAATTCCGCGGCAGTAAACGCAGTACCCCTATCGCTAATTATTCGATCCGGCTTTCCGTAATGAGCGATAAACTTTTTTTTCATCTGCACAGCTTCGACGGCTGACTGGTCTTTCACGGCCTTCAGGACCGTGTACTTGGTGTATCCACAGACTATCGCGCCCACGTATCTATTTACGCGTTCTGAAGTAACATACGACCCAGCGTGATTCACGTGAACGCTTTGAAACGGGGTAGTTCCTTTTTCTAAAGGGTGTAAATATCCCGGTTTTTTACCGCTAGGTGCCTTAAAATAAAGGCAGTTAATGCACCGTCTTATGTGCTCGCTCACGAAGTCACGCATTTTCGGAAAATAGTAAGTTTCCTTTAACTTTCCGAGGGTATTGTCTTCTCCCAAACGAGCCAATCCACGATGCGTTTCAGCGACCAACTCGTGTCGCAAATCGACAGGCGCGTACAAGAGAAAACGTCCCTTCTCTTTGCGATAGACGCGTGCATTACACATCGTGAATCGTTCATGTGTTTCCTGATCCCCCTCCTCTAATCTATTTCGAATTTGCATTATTTCTCCACTTGCCTTTTGCATCGCGGCGACCCAATCCGTCGTAATCCGTAACCCCATTACTGGTAACCCCACCAATCCTAGTTCTTCGGCCGGTTCCACAGGATTCCGACTCAGCCCGTCGGCCACGACATTGCTTACCCCTTTGAGGTATTCGGTTCGGTAAGTGAATTCGGAGAGACGCACAAACCACCGTCCTAATCGTGCACCCAAGTCCCGTTTCGATTCAAACAACTTGAGGCTATTGCAGTCAGTCCAAATAATGAAAATGATCCCAATTAAATAAACACGGAATCTTTCGAGTGCACAAACGATAGCCAGTGTCTCGAGCTCGTACTAGTGATACTTCGACTCTTCCTTGCTCGTCTTTCGACTAAAGTAACACACGGGATGCAGTTTGTTATCCTCCTGTCTCTGCAGTAAAACCGCCCCCAGCCCTATCTGACTCGCGTCC
>CAKNWW010272209.1:0-15643 GCA_932074435.1 Andricus kollari
ATTCTTTTTATCATAAAATATTATTTAGAATATTACATTTAGATTATTGAATTATTAACTTACTTCTTATCTAATTTCAGATCCTTTAACGAGTTTTCTACTTTAAATAGAAATTCTAAAGTCGCATTTGGTCCTTCCTTTTTTACAATCTCGTGCGTGACGCCACTCCAGTCAATAAACTCTTCCATCTTAATTTCTCCTTCTCCCCAGGAATCTCCACAAGACAAACAAATTCCCTTTTCAATCTTTCTCAATCCCTCGTCCACTTTTTTCCACTCTCTTTCTCCCAACTTGGGTAAAAGTATAGATAAAACAACACTGTCTCTGGTTTGTAAACAAGCTTCCAAAATTCTTAATCTAGAGTCTTCATCTACACAATTATCTAAATAAATAGGAAGATACTCTCTCCAGATGAAGGGAATCTTATCACAGAGTCTTAAACACACGTCGCTTTGTGTTTCCAATTTTTTTAAAAGAAGACTCCCAGTTTCTATAAATTTGGGTTCCTTAGAACGATTGAAACTAGGGTGGGGGAAACCACAAGTGGTGCACTCACGGCGATTTGAAGAATTTAGATCTAGGAAGATCCGAAGGATTTCGTTCAGAATTGTTGCATTTTTTGTTGTTCGTAAAAGGTCAATCGGTAAGTTTTCCAGCAGGGATTTACTGCACTGGAGCTCAGCTGCACGAATCATTTCAAAGAAGAAATGCTTTAAGTCTTCTGGCTCTTCGTATCTGAAAATAAATGAATCTATAATATTTATTAACACTAATATTATTAAAACTAAATTGTGAAATTGTTAGTCAATCACGAATATTCTAGAAAAATCCAGAACCTTTTATAAATGGGACTGTTGCATGATTTACAATCATTGCATTTTTAAATAATAAATCATCTACTATTTACATTGGTGAAAGAAAATGTAGTTTAACTATTTTATTTCGGAGAAAATTGTAAAATAAATTAGTAATATTTTAAATATCACAAAAGGTCCTTGCATTGTTGTATCGCTTCTACCAATCAGAGAAGTAAAGCGGAGGTTGATGCTTTTCTTAATGGACTTATTGGCTAACTTCCGAATCTCAAATCAAAGAAGTCAAAACAGTTGGTAGATTCTTCGCCTTCGCCAAAATTCGTATCTTCATAGCTAAAGTGGTTATCTATTTATATATTTTAAGTTGAACTTGAAAAACAGATGACTTTTATTTTTGAAAACCCCCTTTGGTTGAACATTACAGAATACAAAATTCTAGAATTTTCAGACAATTTAACAAATAGAGAATGTTTCATCAAATCTTAGAATTCTCTGGAGTATTTAGATAAAAAATGCGAGAATATTGTAGAACAGAAGATTTCAGAAAAGTAGACAACATTCTCGAATTTACAAAGAATTTTATAAAAAGAAAAATATTTAAGAAAATTCCAGAACACTACAGAATATTGCGATAAAAAATTTCAGAATAATCTGGAACATTCTAAAACGGACCAGAACACTGTAGAAATTTTCAGAAAATATTAGAATTGCAGATTAATTTAAAAAAAAAAACGACCAGAAAATTCCAGAAGATTCTTGATAATTAAGAAAAATTCTCGAATTTACAGACTTTTAGAAATAGAAAAATATCAACAACAAAAAATCCAGAACATTCTCGAATTGCAGATTAATATCATAAAACAACTACTACAATATTCCAGAAAAGTAAAGAACATTTTAGAATTTACAGAGAATTTTAGAGATAGAGAAATATTTTTAAAAAATGCAGAACACTATAGAATATGAAGATAAAAGATCTCAGAATAATCTGTAAAATTCTAAAAACACACCGGAATAGTCTAGAAAATTCTATAATTGCAGATTAATCTCAAAATAATCCAGGACATTCCAAAACATTCTAGGAAAGTGAAGAACATTCTCGAATTTGCAGAGAATTTTAGAAATAAAGAAAAATGTCTAGAAATATACAATATTTTGATAAAAAATCCAGTTTTAAAGCATTCCAAAACATTTGGCGATAATCTAGAAAATTCAAGAACTTCAGATTCAATTTTATCTCCCAGAACATTACAAGAGATTCCAAAATATCCTAGAAAAGTAATGAACACTTCAGAGTTTCGAAGAAATTCAATCAAATATTTTATGGAATATTTAGGAATATTCTATAAGGTAGGACGAAAAAAAAAATTAAAAATTAAAAACAGCCTAGCACTGAAAAGTTTCATTTTATGAGCTTTATAATCTGTGTAAAACTGGAAATAGATCGATCAATATCCTGAGGTTCCACGGAACAAAAATGAGTTTAAAAAATTTGTAACTCTCAGTTTTACAAAAATCGATAATAATGATTCTTTTCGTAGTCTACATAACTGAAAAAAAAATATTATAAGATTTCAATATTGTCAGTTTTTCTAGGCCAAAATCTCATTTCGATAAACATAAAAAAAACTAAAATAATTTTTTAAAGCTTTGCAAACTATCCTAAAATGTTTTTGAGTCTGTGGAAACTTTCTTCTCTCCTCGCTTACCCGACTCACACTCCCCTTACTCTCTCTCATTTGTCCTCACGCTCCCTACCTTCAGTTTCTGTTGTTTTCTCTCACCTCACTTCTTCTATTCCCCTCCCCTCATTTCTCCTACTTTCCTTCTCATTTTCTCTACTTCCCCTCTTCTCACTTCCTCTCCCTCCTTTCTCTTACTTCACCACCGCTCATTTCGCTTCACTCCCCCTCCTTGGAAAAAGTTATTACGGACAGACGGACACCCGACCAAAACTATAAATATACTATTGGCTACAAAACCCTAGAAAATAAGAAGATTTTAGCAAATTAAATCACCAGGCCCGGAATTAAATAAACATTAAAATATTCTCAATTCTCAGAGTTTTGCAAAAATCGATAATATTTCATTTTTTCGTAGTCTACATAACATGCCCAATTTTCATCAGACAAAATCTGATTTATATAAACACAATAAAAAACTAAACAAAAAATTAATGTTTGTAAACTAGTTTACAGTTTTTGAGCATGTAGAAACTTTATCGCGCTCAAAATTTACATACAAAAATGTGAAGATTTTAGCAATTAAAATGGTCAGACCCAGAATTAATTCCTGAAGTCTTCAACACTTTTTTAAATGTAAATTTTGGATGCCAGAAAATTTCTACATGCTAAAAATTATTTTAGGATAGTTTACAAATGGTTGAGGAATTATTTTAGTTTTTTGAAGTTTATAAAAATGAGATTTTTTTCTAAAAAAAACTCAAAATATTGACATCTTACAATTTTTAAAAAATTGGGCATATTATGCAGATTGCGAAAAAAGTAACATTAGTGATTTTTCGAAGCTCTGAGAATTACGAATTTTTTTGGGGTTTCATAGTCCCGGCAGAAATCCTTATAATTTCGTTCGTTTGTCTGTCCGTCCGTCGAACTTTTATTCCAGGAGGGGGAGTAGAGGAAGTGAACGGAGAGGTAGTAGAACAGAGAAGGGAAGTAGAAGAATTAGGGAAAGTAAAGGGAGGATTCGTATGGAAATAAGGGTCTCTAGGGGAAGAGAAGTGAGGAAGGGGGATTAAGGGAGGAGTTAGGTCGAATGTCCGTACGTCCGTTCTACTTTCTTCCCTGAAGGGAGATTATTGGAAGTGAGCGGAGGGGAAGTAAGGGCAGTGAGGGGAGAAAAACTGAGGGGAAAGAAGTAGAAGAAGTAGCGGAAGTAAAGGGAGGGTTTTTATGGAAGTAAGGGTGAGTAGAGGAAGAGAAGTAAGGGGAGGGGAGGGGAAGTGAGGAGAGGGAAAGTATAGGAGGGAAATTAAGGGAGGGATTAGGTTGAATGTCAGTTGGTCGGTTCTACTTTTTTCCCGGAAGGGGGAGTGAGGGGAAGTACTGGAAGTGAGCGGAGAGGAAGTAAGGGCAGTGAGGGATGGGACAGTGAGAGGAAAGAATGTAGAAGAAGTAGAGAAAGTAAAGGAAGGGTTCATATGGAAGTGATGGTGAGTAGGGGAAGGGAAATAGAGGAGGAGAATTATGGGAGGAATTAGGTCGGGTGTCCGTCTGTCCGTTCTACTTTTTCCCGTAACGGTGAGTGAGGGGGAGTAGAGGAAGGAAGGGGAAGTGAAGTAGAAGAAGTAGAGGAAGTGAGGGAAAGTGAGCGCAGGGGAAGTAGGGGCAGTGAGGAATGGGAAAGTGAGGGGAAGGGAAGTAAAGGAAGGGTCATATGGAAGTAAGGGAGAGTAGGAGAAGGTACGTGAGGGGGAGGAATTAGGCTAACGGATGCGGAGGAGGAGAGGGGGAGATTTGAACGACTTAATTAACGTCTTAATAAACTACGAAACCCATTTTTGTAGGTGCACGGCGTCTACTTTGACTAATATTTTAGTTTATTTTTGATATTGAGCGATCTATTTCAAAGTTTACACTGGTTATAAGGGACTCAAAATGGAATTTTTCAGTGCCAAACTGTTTTTCATTTCCATTTTTTTCGACCGACCATAATATTCAATAAAAAAATTCTATAATATTGTAGAAAATTATAAGACAGTTCCGAATTTTCAGGGAATTTAAGGAAAAATGCACCTTCAACAAATTCCAATAACACAAAATTATTCTATATAATATTCAGAAATATTCAAATAAAAAATTCTTAAATGTTCTAGAATCTAGAACACATCGAAAATTTCCCAAATATTCTTTTAAAAAAGTCCAGAGCATTCCAAAATATTAGGATAATTATAAGATCGGATAAAAATGATCAAAAATTTTTTTTTTAATCTATAATATGTATGTAACTGTCAATATCCATGAATGAAATATTTTACCTCCTTTTCACATCTTTTGTCACGTCAGCAACTTTCAAGAGTAATTTTTCAACATCTGCTTCTTCCACATCAGATTTCAAAGACTCGACGAGTCCATGAAGAGGTTCCAACTCAGTTTGCAGATTGCACATTGCCTCGTGAACATTTGATTCCGATTTCTTTTCTTTTTCAATCTTCTCTTCTTTCATTTTTCTCTTTTCCTCCTTTTTCTCGTGTCGCTCTAGAATGTCTCCGTTTGTAAATTCCACCCCATTGCATATGAAATTTTCCTCATCCTCACTTTTAGTTTCAAAACCACCCAAAGTTCCCGATCCACAAGGCTCGGGACTATTTTTGGAAGTTCCTGAATTAACAACGACGATACCGCATTCAAGTTTCTTTGGCTGATTTAACGTTGATCGAAGGAATGATATAAGAGGAAGAATTTCCGTGATTTTAGAGTCTGGATGATCAGATTTTAAGTCTTGACAATCGGATTTTAAATCTGGATTGTGACCTTTAGATTCCTCATCCACTATGGATTTTAACATACGGGATCTAAAAGTGGTAGATGTTTGTAGACAGTCTTCATAAAGTTTCTTATCGTAGAGGGTAACAATTAAGGAATCTACTGAAGATAGCGTCAAGCAATGGAATTTTCCTGATTGTGTCATTAAATAGATTTCGTCTTTAACAACATGAGCTTCCGATATATTTACAAATTCTTCGCTCCATAGAATTACAGATGCATTCGTTGGGTCCAAAATATATAAACCAGTCGGGGTGTAGGAAAAGAGAAATTCTCCATTCATTGGTGAAAGTTGAGAGAACATCAAAGATTGAGAAGGCCAACAGCGATTAGTTTCTATCTAGAAAAATAAATACACATGTAAAAACAAAAAATACATAAAATTCACAATAGGGTGGACCGAAAAAAAAAACATTTTTTAAATTTCATAAATCCACGAGGCTTTAAAGTTTTTGTACGCTACAAGCAGAACAAGTAGTTTATCTTAAAAAACATTTATCAATTTGTATGATTCTTGTCTACTAGAGTTTTTAATCTAGAATATTTCCGACATATCCTGAATGATAAAAATAAAAAATCTAATTTAAGAAATTACAAAATTCTGCTAAAGCTGGCCCAAAATGTACAAAATATACGTTTTTCTTTTTGAAAAACACTTAAATTTTATTAAAATAGTTCTACAAATCTGATAAAATCACATGTTTTTCGGCAATATATAAACTTTAAAATGAAACCAACAAACTATAAAACGCTTATTTTTGACTGAGTTATGATCGAAAACATCTACACATATTTTATATAGAAATAAAAAATGAGACCTAATAGTATAGACCTATAGTAATTTTCACGAAAATAGAGGAATAAATTCTTTAAAAAAAATTAATGTATAGGTACCATGTTGAATTAAATATGAAACACTTAAGATTTCAAGTCGAAATACATATTGAATTTTTAACATAATAGTTTAATTTTAAACCAAAACATTTTGTACCAAAAGAGATCAATTTTCAACGAAATAATTGAATTTTCAAACTAAAAAGGCAAATGTTTTAGAAAAAAGTTGACTTTTAAACCTGAAAAGGTGAATTTTAAACAAAAAAGTTAATTTTCATCCAAGGAAGATGACTTTTTCAACAAAATAGTTGAATTTTCAACAACAAAAATTAATTTTAGACCAAACAGTTGCATTTAAAAGTAAATAGTTGAATTTAAAACAAAAGAGACGAATTTTCAACAAAATAGTTGAAACTTAACCAAATAGTAGAATCTTGAAGCGAAAAAACGAATTTTAATTTGAAATAAAAAACAGTTGAGATATTTCAACCAAAAAATAAGTATTTTCAACATAAGAGTTACATTTTCAACCAAGACTGATTTTTCAGTCAAGGGAGAAAAAATTTCAATTAAACTGTTGCATTTTCATGCAAAAAAGGCAAAAAAACGCTCTACAAAATAGTTGCATTTTCAACTCCAAAGTGTTAATTTTTAACCAAAAAGTTAATTTTCACCTAAAAACGATCGATTTTCAACCAAAAATTGAATAATTAAATTTTCAGTTAAAAAAATGGATTTAAAAAAATCCAACAAAATAGTTCAACTTTCAGCCAAGTAGATGAATTTTCAACCAAAAAGATGGAATCTCAATGAAAAATTGAATAGTTGAATTTCCAACTAAAAATGATCAATTTTCAACCAAAACAAATAACCAAGTTTCAACAAAATAGTAAACATTCAACCAATTAAATTAAATTTTAACAAAGTAGTTCAACTTTCAACCAAGTAGATGAACTTTCAACCAAAAAAGATGAATTCTCAAAAAAAATGTAACAATTGATTTTTCAACTAAACATGAAAATGGAATAGTTAAATTTGTAACTAAGAAAATTAATTTGCAACCAAAAACAAACAGACAAATTTTCAATAAGATAGTTGAATCTTCAATAAAAAAGAAATGTTTAACAGAGAAATTTAACTTTCAACCAAGCGGTTTGATTTTTCACTAAAAAAGGTGACGTTTTAACAAAATAGTTGAATTTTCAACAAAAAAAGTAGATTTTCAATCAATAGTAGAAGTTTTAACCAAACGAGATGAATTTTGAATCAAAAATATAATAATAGATTTTTCAATTTTCAAAGAATTAACTTTTAACCTAAGATAGTTGGAAAAAGGGGAAGTTTCTTGAAAATAGAGGAAAAGAAGAGGACTTCTTTAAAAAAGGAGAAAAGACGGAAATAGGGGGAAGAGTGTGAAGTCTGTAGTAGGCAAGAATCATAAAAATTTATAAATGTATCAGGCATAAAACTACCCTGTAACATACAAAATCTTTAAGGCCTTATGAATTTTTGGAATTCAACATATTTATTTTTTTGGCCCACCCTAATCCACAATGAATATGCTGCACCATTTTTTTATAAGTATACCTTCATTTCTTTGGTAACTTTGTAAACAGGCAAAGGCGGAATCGCTAAAGCTTCCTTAAACTGATGAGTTTTAATAACAATGCCATTAGATGTTACTTCCCAAAACCTCGAACCCGGTCTTGCGCAGAATATTTTGAAGTGACTTTCATTTAGACTTGAACCCTCGCCTTCGGTATTAAAACTAAACGTTCTTTTTCTAGAAACGTTCTCTTCTTCCTCTGTTTTTGTCGAATTTTCTCTCTCCAAAAGCGGTTTCAGAAAACATGCTCCGTACTCTCCGTCCCTTGCCTTGTTTCCTATTTGCTTATATTGTTCCAGAACGGTGTCACAAATATAGCAACGAGTTATGGTCGACACAAGTAAAAGAGGAGCGGAAAAACTAAGCTGAACGATACTCGAGTCTAGTTGCATTAATGTGCAGGCTGGTGCCTGAAACATTCCGGTCACCTGTGAATACAGTACTTTATAAACATTTGTTAACAATCGAATTCGAAGAGAGTTTTCATACCCCAGTCCTGAAAAAGAACAAAGATTCAAAAACAAAATAGCAATGCATTTTTTTCAATGCTAGCATTATCAATAGCGCGCTACGCACGCATGTAGTTTTTCGATTTGAGAGGAAAAATAACTTTTAATAGCAAATAAAGATTTCGAATAACTATTTATTTTTTAGGCTCATTTGTTTATATGGTTATATAAATATAATTTTTTTAAGATTCTGGAGAAAATTCAAAAAGATTTTTAAAAATTTCAGATATGTCAAATTAAAATTTCAATAAAAAAGTTAAAACCCATTGTATTTTCAACCAAAAAAAAAGACGAATTTTCAACTAAAATTATGAATTGTCAACGAAAAATGTTGATATTTCAATCTAGAGGGATGTTAATTTTAAATAAAAAACAGTTGAATTCATAAAAGAAACGAATTTTTAACAATATAGCTGAATCCTCAACCAAAAAGAAACATTTTTATTTTAATCCAAAGGAGTTGCAATTTTATTAATAAAAATGGTGAAATTACTGCCAAAAGAAATTATGTTTTAAACCAAAAAGGCGAGTTTTCAAAAAAATTGTTGAATTTTCAAGCAAAAAAGATTTATCAGACAAGTAAGAAAAAAAATCTTATGCAAATTATAATTTGAAGGGAAAAATAATTTTTAATACAAAATCCAAAATTTATGTTTTACGTGTCTGTTTTTATTCGCCTTAGGGTTATATAAATATAATTTTCCTAGGTTTCGGAAGAAAATTCAAATAGATTTTTGAAGATTTCAGATATGTCTAGGAACAATTTGAGTTAGTTTTAAAAATACTTCAGACTTTTTGATGCTTGGAAAATTTGTTTAAATATTTTATTAATCTTCCGTATTGATTTTTGAAATTTTTGGAAACCTTTTGTAATATTTAAAAATATTTTTAAATATTCTTTTTAAATTAATTTTTCAAAATAAATAATCACTTCAAATATTCACAGGAATCTTAAGAAAAATGTTTGTTTTATCTAGAAACCTTTTAAAATCTTTAAAAAACTTAAATTTTATTTCGAAATCTTCAAAAATCTACATTTTGTTTTAATTCTGTTGAAATATTTTAAAGTTTAAAATTATTTTTCAACCATAAAAAATGATTTTCCAACCAATAAAGATGGTTTTTCTATCCAAATATGAATTTTCAATCCAAAAACGACAAATTTTCAAAAAACAAGTTGAATTTTCGACCAAAAAAGATAATTTTTTTATAAAATATTTGAATATTCAACAAAATAATTAAATTTCCAACCAGATAGTAGAATTTTTAATCAAAAGAGATTAATTTTGGACCGAAAATATATTAGCAGACGTTTCAATTAAAAAGAATTAACTTTGAACCATGAAAGATGAATTTTCAACAAAAAAAAGCGTTTTCTATAAAAAGATCAATTTTCTATCAAAAAGGGCGAATTTTCAATAACACAGTTGAATTTTCGACCAAAAGAGATCAATTCTGAACCAAAAATATAATAATAAACTTTTCAATAAAAAAGAATGAACTTTTAATAAAAAATAGTTGGATTTTCTTATTGAGTTCTATTAATCCAGTTTTTATTTAAGCGAAGAAATAAGAAAACTGGGAATTTTCTTCAAAACAGGGAAAGAAGAGGAATTCTCTAAAAAATGGGAAAAGAGGAGAATAGGGGAAAGAGTGTAAAGTCTGTCAATTAATAAACCGCAATGAAAATTCTGCTCAAGGAAGCAACTGATGTTATTTCAAAATATAACTTATGACGTTTCGCAAGAAAATGGGTCATTTTGTCGATCGTAGTTTAGGATATATTCGCGTTTTCGTGACCGAGAATCTAAAATATAGATTTTGGATTTTCGATAGGAAAACATACTTCAATCTGTGCTCTACTTAGTAACATTGTATACTTTTATAATATCAAGATTATACTTTTATGTTCTCGAAATAACAGGAAATAGGGAAATTTTATATTTGATGACAAAATTTATAACACGTGAGCTTACAAAACATTAACTTTAAAATCTTAAATATTCTTAAGTATTCAATATTTTAACGGAGATGGTCAGTAACACTGAGAATAATTCCAAACCCATTTTTTTCTCGAAGAAAAGAGACAGCATTTATTGTAAAAGTAAAAACAAATCTGAAAACTTCTTGGTTTCCAACCAAATTCCCGGCTACTTCCCGGTGCTCAAAATTCCAGGTCTTCCCGGTTTTCACGGTCAGTGGCCACCCTGTTGATTCAATTCAGTTTTACATTGTATAATTTGAGTTTTTCTCTATTCTATAATGCACATAAATGTGACATTTTTCTGTACTTTTGTATTTTGAAAATAAAATTTCTAAATAAAAATAAAGTAAGTTGATATAGACGTTCAAAAACATTGACTTTTATTATAGTTGAGCATCACAATTTGTTTAAATTAGTTTTCAACTGACTTCGGCGAAATAAAATGGAATGACCCAACTAACTTGTTAGTATTATACAATTTGGCTTACAATTTGGCTTACAATTTGTTGATAATATTTTAATGCGCAAAAGGAGTGCAAAACATACCGTGAAGAATGAAAGAACCATGACTGAAACTTTGCCGATTTCATCACCGCTGTAAAGCTCAGAACTGTTATCGTTCCAACAGAGACTTTTTATACGTTCTCCAACATGTTCCATGGATACTGCAACGAGTTTTATTGCCGGTTTCAATGTGACAAGGCAAACACTGCCACGAGTCGTCGCGAAAGCTACTGTTTTTTCATCAGGTGAAACCTCTACACGAGACACAGCTCCTTCCTAAAATATAATAAGAAGTAAAGACATAATCAGACCACACAGCCCAAAATGCTCTAAAAACATGTCAAATAGCATGATTTTTCACGAAAATATGGGGATAATAGAGGAATAAATTCTTGCTGACAAAATTAATGTAGATACCATATTCTAGATACCCATTCACTATGGGTATATTTATTTGTGCTCATTTTGTGAGCATTTTGCTTCCTCATATCAAATAAATTTGCTTCCTCATAGACGGATGTTTTTCTCTAAATCTTATTTTCATAAAATCAGAGAGCCTATCAGCATTCCAATCGATGTGTTCTGTTCCAATAAACAACTTTTTAACTTGCGGTAGTATTATATTCCAAATTAAAAAAAAATCTTCATATAAACAATATGACCTTCTTTTTAAACTCTCTCAGTCGCTATTGATTGATCAAGAATGGTAATAGAAAATTCGTCAATAGATCAATCCATGCGTCTCGAAGACACGAACAATTACACCAAACAAAATACTCTTACATTCCCAATTTAAAAAAATTCATCTTAAAAACAAAGTAAATAATTTTGTTAAGAAATTTAAAAACGATATTGGTAGGTTATGGTAGGCCATGAAAGTTTCTTCAATGGGGCAATCGATGCGTCTCGAAGACGCGAACAAGTATTATGCACACATTACTGTTGTATTCCCAATATTTAAAAAGTTTTCTTTATATCAACAAGATAAACAATATATTTTTTTAATTTATATATCGGTATTGCTGGATGATAAGAGGTCATAGAACGTTCGTCAATAGGTCATTCGACGAGTCTTGACGACGCGAACAAACATGTATGATACAGTACTGTAGTATTCCTACAATTAAAAAGTTTTTCCCATATAAACAGAATACACACATTTTTTGAAACTTCATTAATCGGTACTGGTGGGTCATAAAAGGTTCATCAATAGTTCAATCGATACGTCTCGAAGATGCGAACAAATAGACTAGATATCGTACGGTTCTATTGTGAATCTCAAAAAAGTTTTTCTCATATAAATCAATACACTAGATATTGCATTGCTGTATTTTGAGCATGAAAAAAGTTTTTTTCATAGAAACAAGGTAAACATTTTTTTAAATCTCTAAAGTAAAACAAAAAACTACTTCTGAATGGTCGATCTAGCAGTTCAAAATTCTATCAAACCTGGATATTAGTCGGAGCTACAATTCGTACAAATGTTATGATTATAGCTCTTTTGCGCTTTTCGAAATATGGTGAACAGAAAAAAGTGACAACACACACAGATATTTAAAAAAAAAATGGATTTTCGAGCTCCTGGGGTCGAATCATATCGAAATACGTCAAAAAAAAAAGATTTGAAAATTTGGGTCATTTCAAACCTCCTTCTGTCGGGAAGAAATATATTGCATCTTCAACAAAATAGTTCAATTTTCAACCAAAAATATATTGTCTACCAAAATGTTAAATTTTTAACAAAAAAGTTCATTTTCAACAAAGAAAGATAAATTTTTAGACAAAATAGATGTCTTTCCTGCCAAAAAGATGCGTTTTCGATCCAAAAAGACGAATAGTCAACAAAACAGTTACATTTCGACCGAAGAAGGTAACTTCAACAAAATAGTTGATTTTTCAACAAAATAATTACATTTTCAACAAAATAATTGAATTTTTAACAAAATAGTTGTATAATCAACCGACAAAGATAAATCTTCAACAAAATATATGAATTTTTCACAAAAAAATATTACTACTTTAACTTTCAACGAATTAGTTGATATTTCAACATAAGAAGATTTTAATTTGAAATTAAAAACAGCTGAATTCAACAAGAAAAGACGAATTTTCAACAAAATAGTTGAATCCTAAACCAAAACAGATTAATTTTCAACGAAACAGTTGCATTTTTAACCGAACAGTTGAATGTCAAACTGAAATGACTATTCTTCAACCAGAAAAAAATGATTTTTTTTTAGAAAGTACTTCAAAATTCAATAAAGTCGTTGTTATTTCAAACAAAAAATACTTTTATTTGAAATAAAAAACAGTTGAATGGAACAACAAAAATACGAGTTTTCAACAAAAAAATACGAATTTTCAACATAATAGTTGAAGCCTCAACCAAAACAGATTAATTTTCAACCACACAGTGGCATTGTTACCTAAAAAAGATCTATTTTTAACCACCCAGTGGGCACAAAAATATGAATATCCTCAGAACGTCCTTGGGATGTTCCTAGGACGTCCAATGTCAGTCCAAACAACGTCTCTAAGACGTTTAATGTCCTAAAGATGTCCTAAAGACGTCTTGAAGACATAGGACGTCCTCGGGACATCTTTTGGACTGACATTAGACGTCTTAAGAGCATCCCTAGGATGTCCAAAAGACATGTTCCAAAATACGTCTTAGGGATGTCCCGAAGACGTCTCTAGGACATCTTTAATTTTTTTGCCCACTGGGCAAGAAGATTAATTGACATTGTCTACCAAGAAAGTGGTATAGTAACAAAATAGTTCAATTTTCATCCCAAGTCATGAATTTTTAGCTAAAATGATGAAGCTTCCACAAAAAAAATTAATTTTCGACAAAGTAGTTCAACTTTCAACCAAATATAGTTGAATTTTCAAACTAGAAAGATGAATTCTCAACGACAAATGTACCAGTTGATATTTCAACCTAGAAAGATTTTGATTAAAATGAAAAGACAGTTGAATTCAACCAAAAAATACGACTTTTCAAAAAAGACGTGAATTCTTAACCATACAGTTCAATTTTGGACCAAGCAGTTGCATTTTTAAACAAAGAAGCTGAAATGTCTACTAAAATAGTTGAACTTTGAACCAAAAAAGACGAAATTTCCACACAAAAATTGAATTTCCGGCCAAAAAAATATGATTTTTTAACAAAATAGTTGAATTTTCAAACAAATAGTAGAATGATTAGCCAAACAAGATGAATTCTGAACAACCAAAAAGAATTACCTTTTAACCAAAAATATTTCGCATTTAAGAGAAAACACGAGAAAAGGGAAAAGTTTCTTGAAAAAAATGGGGAAAAAGAGGGGAATATGGGAAAGAGTGTGAAGTCTGCATAATTAGGAAAACCGAATTATAGTACATCATCTGAAAATAGCAAATAGGTATAATTTATTGAAAAAATGTGTCGCAATGTCAGTGATTGAGAAATGAGTTATGATCTCATTTAATACATCTATACAATATGCAAGAAATGAAATGTAAAATAACATGTATTGGTTTTATCATATTTATCAATTGCAGACAATTAAAAAAAATAAAATTAAGTAAGTATTGGTAGGATCTCTGATGTATGCTGAGAAAGTAATTAAATATTATTAATTTTCTTAAATATTAAACAAAATTATTGTTTTTTTAATCAGAAAATGGGGCCATTCATCCTTAAAACTAGTGAGATTCAAACTGTACCTGTCCCAGACACACTGTACTTAATTATTTTCACAATGATTCGGACAGTGGAAAAACATTCTAACTTTACAAAATATATATTATTGAATATTTTTCTTACCGATAGTGGAATTAATTGTTGAAAAATACATGGTTCTCTTCTGAATAAGTAGAGACTTCCACTAGTTGAACCAAGTACGATGTAACTTGAAGAAACAGCTATACACGTATACTGCAGAGCAATTATTATTTTTAGTTCACTGCTATTACTATTAAGGATATTATCATATTTACAGAAAAAATAAGTTTAACCTTTTTGAGATTTCTTCAACGTAACATATATACATGTCTCTTAAACTATATATTACAAAATTGTTCTTCAAAAACTTCGATATTTTTTCTAATTTTCGACATAGATTTTGCAGCATACTTTAAACATTAAAATATATCAAAATGCTAAAATTGTATAATAAAAATGTAATTAATTCGTTCCAATTGAACAACATAAGGGTGACTGTCAAAATGATCACTATTTTAGACAATGAAATTTTCGAGAAAAAAAAACTTTCCCAATGGGCCAAAACATATATATTTTAAAGATAATTCTAACCCTAGAGTATAAAAATATATAACTAAGAGATCAAGAAATGTATTTGTGATGAATATTACCATGATTTATTAGATTTTCACTTCAGATTTTCAAAATATGCTCTTATAATATGACATAAAATAGTGATCATTATTTACCGTCATTTGGAATCAAAGTCAATAAATAGGGTTTTAAGTGTACTAAAGTCTTCATGAGTACAAAATATACCATTTTAGTCCGCATTATGAATAGTTTTATTTTTTATTTTTATGCTAAAATAGCAATGTCGTGTGACTAGCTAAAAAGCTTGTAAGACAAACTTTGAAGTGATATTTTAAATCCCTATCTCTAAAATATTGAACCCTCTTATTGATTATTATCTTTTCTAACTCAACTTAACTGATATCTGTGAATCTCTAATTTTTGAAATTAAACAAAATATATTATTTAGCAATTTTTTATTTTAAATATAGGCATAGATAGGTGCATTACCCGACACCTTGAGCACTATTTTATTTATTATTTCTAAACGAAGTCGTCTAAAATTTAGAAACTGTACAAGAACTGGGACGCAAATTGATCAACTTTTTTGCAATCGCCCATAATATAC
>CAKNWW010272233.1:0-13366 GCA_932074435.1 Andricus kollari
TTGATCGATTCCTATTTGAAATTAAATTTTGAAAAAGTTGATTCCAAATTATTAATTTTCACCTGATATTACTTTAAAATTGTAAAATTTATTAAAGTACTATGAAATTAAAATTATTAAATTTTTAGATTCTTTAGTTCAAAATTATTTAACTATAGAAGATTTCATTTTTCAATTTGAAACTGTCCTACTCTTAATATTTGAATTGGACGGATTTTGATTACGATAATTTCAACTATATATTCATTCAATTTAAAACTTTATAAAAATGTAGAAGGGTTTAAATAACAATTGTTCAGTTTCAAACACTACAGACTCCAACATATATAATTTATCAAGTTTCAACCCAAAATTATTCAAAATGGAACACTATCAATTTTTAAATTCTATTTAAAAGCTTTGCTTTTCTTATTCCCTCAAACGTTTTGTCAACTATTTCTTTATGTAACATATATTTATTTATTTAACTATAATCTCGACGAATGTTAATAAATTGGAATCGTAGCCATTCAATTTTTTTTAAACACACTCTTTCAATCTGACCGTCATTTCCCGGTTTTGTTTATGATTTCAAAAACTTCCTAGTTTTCCGGACGAGTGGCCACTCTGAAAACCCAGTAAATTTGGGAAAAAATCACTCACTTTGAAATTAGCATTATAGAGCTTGTGATGTTTGTCCTTATGTGCGTCATCTAAGCCCCATTTATCTATACTTAATACGAGAGTAGGTGGCATAGGGCCCAGACTCGCTAAACTCCCGGTCCTCTGTTTTGTTGTCGCCGTCATCATGGGAAGCTCCATAGCCGTTCCATCACAACTCAATGCCCTCGTCGATCTCTCGACCGGAAGTTCTCCATTGTCGCACTCCGATGCCAAATGCTCTCGTACGAAAAATGTGTTGAACCAAAAATGAAACATCTTTTCCTTTTAGAAAAAAAAAAAAAAAAAAAAAAAAAAAACAAGAAGAATAACATAAGATACAGAATATAATACAAACTAAGTCAATCAACTTGACACATTTAGAAGCAACCTACTTTTCTCTTCATTTTCGGCCTATTGAAAAAATCCACTCGAATGTCGCCAGTGAGGGGTACATTGTGTTGAAGAGGGATTACTAAAGAGTTTATGCCTTTCCGCACTTCGTACGTGTCAGAGCTAAATATCTTCTTATTAGCCTCTGATATCACGAAATGCAAGTCTGAAATTAAAAAAAAAGGTTATTCAGGCCTCGGACTCACTTCAGAGATAAAAAAAGAGTCAATAGTCGCATAGGTGACGTAAGTCACATGAAATGTCGAAAAATGTGTTGGTATAGGAATACAGAGTAAAAGTTTCAGACAAAGAACTCAAATTAGTACGTAATCATATTGTTTTTCTTAACGAATAAAATGAGATCAAACGCTATATTATAGAAAAATACATAAAGTAATAAACAAAAATAGTAAAACGATAGTAACTTGAATCTTCTTGTTCCTAGCATAAAATTCGATGGATTTGCAAATTATATTTACACAAATGAGATTAATTGTTAAATCCATTAATTTTTTTAAAGATATAATGCATGCAACAATTGAACAACACAGTATTGTAAATAAATTCCATATAATACTGATAATTTTGCATTCTATGAAGGTATTTTGAATTTCTAGAAGATTTTATTATGTAAATTCGAAACCTAATTATAGAAGTGCTATTTTGATATAATTTGATGAAATTTTGAATTAAACTTTTAAATACATTAAAAAAAATTCTAAACCCTACGCTGACAGTTTCAATACACAAAAATGTAGTCTTTTAGTGGAAGAAGAATGTCATTAATGAAGAATAATCGCTTAAATTAAAAATAATTTAACTCTAACTAAAAATATTTGTAAATATAAAGAAAACCTTTAAAAACGAATTCCTACTTAACTAATTCCAATAATATTAATACATTTTTTCCAAACACGGTCAATTTAATTGTAAAGTATTTTTAAATACCAGGAATTTCTACATACTTTGAATTATTAAAAAAAAATAACTTCCAATTTTACGGAAGTCCATATTTAAAATTTTTAACTAATTTACTTGATGGATACTTATATTTAGCACTGTTTATACTTAAGGCCATTCACGTTCATATACTGCTAAATTTGGAACTTATTTATTTTAAAATTCTTCAAGTCTAAGTTTTGTAATTTTGAACACTTCCAATTTAATATTTTTTCCCTTGAATGTGATTAAATCAAATTGCTGATTTTAAAACTCTTTCAATTTGAACGAGATTCAGTCAAAAATGTATCGATAAATAAGGCTTTCATGGGAAATCGTACTTTGAAACAGTACGATTGAAATATGAATTTGTTCATTTTTTAGTATTAGAATTTGAAATTAATCGATTTTGGACATTTTCGGCTTCAAAGTATTCAACCAATAAGTGTTACATATTAAAATGATAGAACTTGGGAAGATTTTTCTTCAAAAAATCAAAAATGTTATATAATCGGAGGCCTAAGATGGAAAAGAATAAAGAGTAGATGAATTTATAGTACTTTAAATTAATTTGTGTATACCGCTTTTGAAACTATTTGCCGGTATATATTTCTGTATTTGAAATGGTAGAAAAGTTATTTTAGTCAATCGTCGAAATTAGAAAATACTGTTCAAGGCAGAGAGAAGAAACAGTGACATCAGCGGACAATTATGAGAAAATAGTGGCGTTTTTTGAAAAGAGAGATATCGCTAAAAAAACGTGTTAAATAGTGCCAATAGTGGCTCGGGTCCGAGTCCTGCATTATTGACTAATAATAATTGCAAATGCCAAATACTACAAATAAATTACATAGAAACTTACAGCCTTGGTTTCCGTTAAAAATGGGAACAGGGTTTAATTTAATTTCTCGTAAAATTAAAGTTACTGGCTGATAGTTAAGCCCTTCTTTCACTAGTGTTGCATAATATCCAACGTATCTTCTTTGCGAAGGTATCGTCACCCCTTTCCTGTAATTTGAATAGAAGCAAATTAAAATATTGAATGATTGTTATGTTTTTAATCTTTCTTTTTTAAAGTAATTTACCTATCGGTGGTTCTTTTCGTTCCATAATAGTTAAGGGCTTCATTGGCCGTGGGAAATTGTTGGCTATGGAGGAGATAGCAACAAACCATCACACCCGTTCGTCCTTTGCCTGCTTTACAATGAACGACTGCGACATTTTCTTTGTCTTCTGAAAGCCACTTGTGAACATCTTCACAGAAGGGCTTTATCTGCTCAAGCATTGGTGGGTTATGGTCGTCGAATGCGTATGTTGCCACTCTTTGCTTGAACTTCTTGCAGTCGTACGACCTCTCAGAACAGCTGAAATACAAAGCAGTCTTATTAAATATAAGAATATTTATGATTTTCATCAAAAAAATGTATTTCCTCACAATTTATAGTAATAATTGCTTCTAATGATCTTTCTGAAGAAGTACTTCCTTCAGAGAGATTTAGTTGATAAAATGTCTACTTGTTCTAAAGGTAAATAAAGAAGTACTTACAGGTTATAAATTTTATAATGATCCTTGTGTTTCGACTCTAATAATTTAACTACATCGTCGATGTGATTCCTATAAACGCCTTCGAGCTTCTCAGCAGGGAAACCCATAGCTATTAAATTATGTTTAATATCTGTAAGAAAGTCGTTTTATCAGTATAATTTTTAAGCTGAATTAATAATCGGATTTTGAAAAGTATTGGAAAAATCATACATGTGAGATCAAGGTCGAATCCATCTTCGGTGAAACGCTTTCGACGTTTACTGACTAGCCCCTTTATGGGGTTGGTCATTTTCATATTACTGATGGTGTTTGCCATGCTCGGATGATTTTGCTTTATCTCGCTGGCCGCACCTCCGACCGAATTTGCTTCGGCGTCCTCCTCACCACCACCCTCTTCTCTTTCCTCCTGTTTTTCCTGGGGAGTCTTAATCTGTAATAAAAGGAACACCACTATTAGTCCAGTATTTTTATCAAGTATAGTGGACAATCGTACTTTTAATTCTAGAACTTTAATTTACTATTTCATCCTTCATTTCAAACTCTCGAAAGGACTAAAGTAGCTGTGAATTCGATCTCGAGTGTTTTCACTTTGTTTGTATTTATAATTAAATGGTGCCCATTTCACGAGCACTTTGCTTCCCGTTAGCAAATGTACTTGCTTTCTCATAGAGGAAGCATTAGTGATTTTTTTGAATAATAGATACACCACAGTCTTCATTTTGATCAATTTTATAATAGAAATTTACAAAACATACAAAATTACAACATAATACAAAATAATTTGTTAACACAAAGACAAATCAGACAAATCAAATTTTTTATTCGAAATGATAATTTTTCGAGCTGGAAAAGGGAAGGGAAAAGTTCTGTCACACCCTATCCCTTTCCCAGCTTTATGATTTCTTTACAAAACTTGTCATAATTATTCTATTTGAAAATATATGACCAAAAACTTTTTTCTATTCATGCATCCACTTTGAATTATGTCAATGAAAAAAGTTTTTCTGTTTGAAACAAATGTTTCAAATATTATAAATGAGCATAACTTCCTTAATGTTCAATAAAGTGTATTAATATTATAGATCAATCGATTTGCCTTGAATCAAAACAAAATATTTTCCGTTTTTCCATCAATTTTGAATTATGTTAGTGAAAAAAGTTTTACTATGAAAAACCGTGTTTTCAAATATTATGCATTACCATAGCCTCCTTAATCTTCAATAAAATTTATCAATATTATAGGTCAAACGATTCGTCTCGACTAAGCACAACTTTTCTATTCTCGCATCAACTTTAAATGATGAGAATGAGAAAATGTTTACTATAAAAATAGAGTTTTAATATAATATAAATGACCATTACTTCCTTACTCTTTAACAAAATGTAATAATATTGTAGGTCAATCGATTCGTCTCGAACCAAGGAATTTTTTTATTCTTTCATCAACTTTAAATTATGAGAATGAGAAAATTTTTGTTACAAAAATCGTTTTTTAATATAACATAAATGACCATAACTTCCTTACTCTTTAACAAAATGTAATAATATTGTAGGTCAATCGATTCGTCTCGAACCAAGGAATTTTTTTATTCTTTCATCAACTTTAAATTATGAGAATGAGAAATTTTTTATTATAAAAATCGTTTTTTAATATAATATAAATGACCACAACTTCCTTACTCTTTGACAAAATGTATTAATATTATAGGTCAATCGGTTCGTCTTGAACCAAGAAATCTTTTATATTCTTGCATGAACTTTGAATTATGTTAATGAAAAAAGTTTGACCGCAAAAAACCGATTTTTAAAATATTATCAGTGCTAAAAAAAATGCAAGAAATATTTTTAGAAATCCTTCGGTCAGTTTCAAGATATTAGTGGTGAAAATAAGCCCTCCAAATTTCATTAATTTATCTGCAACCGTTTTCAAGTTATCGTGTTCACAAAAAATTGTGACATCCACACACGCAAACACGTCCGGACAATTGCTTAGAACATTGTATTAGACATTGTTAAATTAAGGAAGGTTTAATTAAATGAATTTAAATTTTTTGGAAAATGTTACCATCACGAAACTTCCTCTACGAGGAAGCATAAAGCAATACCAATACAGATTATTATTCCGTTTATATGCCTTTATTATACTCTCTTTCTTTTACGGATTCGGAGTCTTTCAAATCTATTAGAAATTCAAGAAATTTCTCTTACAAATCTCTTAACGCAAGTCAAGACTAGGCTGGAAAGTGGACTGGAAACGGAAGCCTCAGCACCTTCTATCTCTGCTTACTAATGAAGCTAATTAATTGAAAAAGGACAAACCTGTGGCTTCCGAGCCGTGTTGTTGCACGAGCCCAATTCTGGTTCTCTTTGTTCCTCCAGACAAACATGGAGGGGGGTTACAGACGCCGAGAAGTGCTCTGAGATTTTGTTGTTACTCGTAGGTCTCCTGCAGGAAAAGCATATACCCATCAATTCGCAGAACATAGGTCTTTTTTGTTATCCATCTTGCGTTGTCCTTTAATCTCTCTCTTCCCTCGCGCCTCGTTGATCGGTCATAACTTGACAGATTCTAACTTCACTACCACCACCAGAATTATCGTCGAAGAGACAAAACATCGGTTTTACGATCAGATCACACAGGGGGTACTTTTTCAAACATCCACAGCACAGCAGGCAGTACAAAACACAAGTCAACACTACGAGTCCCTCATTATCGTAACATGACTTTTCGGAGGACCAGCAATTGCTCATCGAAATTCAGGTACTCTCTGCATTCTCTGCGAATTTCCTAATTAGGTGTCAGTCCCCATCACCTTGAAAAATGATTGTTGATTCTGATATGATTGATGGAAACTTGAAATTTAATTGTCCTAGGTGTCAAGAATTTTATTTCAAATGTTCTTCATTTTGGAAGGTTGCAAAAAGATGTAAATAATTAAGAAACTTTAATGATGCATGCCTGTGAGAGTTATTCTTAAACCGAAAAAGTGGAAAAGTAACCTAAAGGTTTATTAGGATAGTTTTGATCAATTTATAGAATTCTAAACGCATCTAACTTAAAATTTTCTAACCTTGAAAATAAGAGTGAACAAAATTCATGAAAGTAAACTTAGAGGCTTGCTTTCTTTATCTAAATGAAAATAATAAAATAGAAAATTATGAAATAAGTAAATTGATCAATAAGGCAAATATAATTTGAAAAAGAAAACATATATTTCATAAGCAGGAAGTAAAAACATTTAGAAATCTAGTTGAATAGATAAGACTGAAAAACCACATAACCATGCTGATATGATTTACCGAATCTTGTTTTTATAAATATTTACAAACTATTAACAGTGTATTTTAGAACATTCAACAGAAAGCACTTTTTGAAAGAAGAATATAATTGCCACACAAGAATAATTTTAATCCCCTACATTTTATTAAAATCCAAAGGTAAAAAGAATGCAAAATCATTCAATCTTTTTTCAATTTATTTAAATTCTTTTGTGCAATGTGCAATGCTACAAAACCTAACCTAGAAACTACAAATTGTTTAAATATTAACCATGCGCTCTACAACAAATTTCGAATGCTCTTTGTAATATGAAATGAGGGGATAAGAAAAATGGTTGTAAGCGTCTTTTTAGCATCTTAGTTAATAAAAAATGGGTTTATATGCAATTATTAATACATATTGCAAAGCCAAAGTAGGTCATTTACATAAGTTTGGTCCTCCCTCCAATAATTAAAACCCTATTTAAAGTAGAAAACAGTATAAATCTTTTTTTCTAAGACCGAATAAATTCACGAAAATCATTCAAACAATACAAAATCGAATAAATCAATACCCACAAATTAAATCCTCAGAGAAAGGCGAGTACCTCAGAAAAATGGAGTACAGAACCCGATTTCCAAAAACAAGAAATACAATCAATAAAAAATCTAATAAAATCGTACCAAATAAAAGTAATCAACCCAAAAATCTAAAAACGTTTTCAAATCCTAAAAGTCTCTAGTTGTATCTCGTAATGTCGAAACAAAGAAGACTGAGTCTACTCCTAGACATCTCAAAAACCCCCGTTATCTTTTCTTTTTTTCTCAATCATGCCAAAAAATACTTTTAATTAAAATATATCCCTAAAGGCACTAATCACAAATCTCATGAAATTAACTAAAAACCTGATATTTTCTTACCAGAACATGATTTCGTAAAATTAATTGGAGCCTCGACCCGAAAGTTAGGTTATGTCTCCTCCTGGACGATCACTCAACCTAATTTTTGTTAAATCTCAATCTTGACGAGTTGAGGTATCACCTTCGCAAAAAAGGTCCCGAATCGTGCAGAACGTGCAGATCGGCAGCTCCCACTTTTCTACGATAATCTGCACTCTTCTGCATTTAAATTTCTGAACACATTGCTCACATTTGCTGGCTCCACACCGATACCACGGACACACCTCCACACCCACAGAGCTCACTGAAGGCCCCGTGCACGGACCCAGCAGATAATTTTTTAGAAAATTTAATATTTTTTTAATTTTAAAGATTTTTTTGGGATCTTGGATGGACGAGAAGGGCAAACGCGAAGCGAAGCGCGAACGACCGGGATGGCAGGTTTTTCTCAATCCATCTCAATCACTCAATTCTCAATCGCGGCCCTGCTTTGTCCTCGTCTCGTCTGGAAGCAGCAGTATGATGGCGCGACGGTGTCGATGCGCATGCGCATATTGAGAAGGAGCGCACATGCGTGGAAGCGCGAGAGGGAATATTGAACAAAGTCGCAAATTGCAGAATATCAAATTGATTTATTTACGAAATACATGGAAATTAACAAAAATATATGAATCTCAAGATCAAATTTGGACAACACACTTTTAAATCTCTCCATTCAAATTGAAAAAACTTGAATAAAAAAAAGAAGGCAACTTCGAAATCTCTTCCTTCTTTTTTATTTGTTTAAAAAACACAATCTAAATAAAAAAAGACGGGAGAAAAAAAAAGAAGGAAGGGGGCATTTGGAAGTTGCTTTCTTTTTCTTTCCTCTTTTTTTGGAGGGGGTTTTAATTTGTTTTTATTTCAAACAGAAATATTGATTTATTCTGAATTTAATTTCTTAAATTTTAATGAACGTGATTTTCACATTGCTAAGCAATTATAAATAATCCTATACTGCTGGAACAGGTGATAAATAATATCTTCAGACTACATTTTCACATTTAATTTGATTTATTCGCCAGGAATGTATATAATAAATACACAATATGCATTAATTTAACAATTGTTTCTATCCTTCAAATTTTAATTTGGTAAACTTTATTTACATTCATATTTATCTTAAGAATCCGATGTATTTACAAACTCTCTTTTATAAATTGTCGACGCAATTGCATAAACAAAATCGATGTTCGATTCTATTAAATTCTAAACATTACTTTTACAGCGAATGTAGTTTGGAAATATATGCAATTCTGCATGAAATCATGAAATACGATATTTGCTCATTTTATGCTGTTAAATGTTTTTCAATCTACAAAATCAAACTTCAAAACTCCTTATCTAAATAAAAGAAAATTAGTCCATTAAATGTCAGATCACTCATGAATATTTTAAGTCATTTAGGCATAAATTCTTGCAATTAAAATTCTCGTGGGAATAAATAAATATTATATTTGTAGAATTTACAAATGAGTGAATATTTTAAGGAGACCTCTCACAATTATTGTGAAGGGTGAAAACCCCAATGTAAAAAAAGTAGTAATAGTAATATAAAAAAAAAAAATAGTTATGAAAATGAACAGTATCATGAGGAGGCATATTCTTAATGTCTTTTTTTCTATTTGTAAATTTAAAGGCTTGAGAGTCTCGAAGAATTCATACCATCAAAAATTTTATAAAACCTTCCCTCTGACTTAAAATTTGAATTTAAATTTCAATATGATTAACATCAATATTTATAATATTAATATTAATAAAATCTTTACGCTGCAATACTTATTTTACCGATATCAATAGGTTTATCGATAAACTATTTATCTGTTTCTCAATTAATAGTAACTATTTTTTACAAAATAAACACACGCGAATCGCTTAGATTCATTCAGTTTCTCACTAAAATTTGTACACACTGCGGTTCCTCAAAAAATAAATCACAAACTCACTCCCGACTTGCAAAAGCTCCAATGATTTTTTCCACAAATTAGAAACGCGTCCCTTGATTCACTTCCAGTTTTCTTATAAAGTGAAAGACGAAAACACCCCATAAAGTCTATATTTAGCTAAATTAACGAACCGTTCATTAGTCTAAATCCAATTTCGCCATGGTTAGACTACCGGTATGGAGTTTCGAGGTCTTCATTTTTTTCAGGGACGTTAATAGATCGTCCATCGTTATTGGACGCACGGCATCGTGATATTCTTCGTCGTCTGTATTTGTTCCTTGACTTTCATTCGTCTCCCTGTAAAAATACACAAAACAATAAATAAGTCTTTGAAATTTATGGAATAACAGGTCTCAGACTCACTCCAGATATAAAAAATAGAGTCAATAATAGCATAAATATTGCAATTCATGCAGGCCTCGAGTCGAGTAAAATGCTTTTAAAAAAGTCGCGTAAGTGACATAAGTCACATGAAAATTCCAAAAATTCATTTCTCCATACGAATCCAAAGTAACAGTTTCAAATAAAGAACCCAAATTATTCCTCTTTTTTTTTTAACGAAGAAACTTAGATCAAACGCTATACATGAATTCAACTACTCAAGTATTAAGTATCACATTTTTTTAAGCAATTTAGACTCTATACCCCTTCAAACCATTACATACTACTTGAATCACCCATTTAATTATCAATCTGTGAATGTTTACATTGTAATTATGTAACTAAATTTATTAAAAAATCGAAAAATAATAGAAAAAGTAAGAAAAAGTATTACAACAATTACGCAAGTTTATTGTCCTTTTTTCAGTCCTTATAAATATGTCAATGTACAGAAATAGTACTTTTGAGGAGAAAGTAACTTTATGAACGGACATGTTATTTCTTAATGGTGCATACATAATTAATACATTTTTTAATTTATTGCTTAAGTCCATAAATTTCATGAATAAACAAATCAAATCTTTTTATTATATTAACAGGTACTTAAAATTCAGTGCATATTTTAAAATATTAAAATTTGCAATAAAAAATACTTTCTTGAGATTAATGAAAATAATAAAAAGAAGTTTGATTTAAATAAGTATAAATCCAGCACTATACATTTACTTGTACAAATGAAAAACAACGGTATTTAATTTAATATTACAATTTTTGAAACAAATTTAAGCACGCTCTAAAAAATTCCCTGATTTTTTCCTGAACAACAAAATTTCTTGATGTTCCAAGTTTTCCAGGTGAGGAGACCCCTTGTTATAATGCATGCAACTGAACAAAAGAGTATTTTAAAGAAATTCCACATTATATTGATAATTTTGCATTCTATGGAGGTATTTTGAATTTCTAAAAGATCTTATAATGTACATTCTAAGCATAATTAATAGAAGTGCTATTTTTATATTTTGTTATCAGTTGATGAAATTTTGGTCTTTTCCAGGTTTTTTCAAAGGTAATTAAAAAAATTTCAAAACCTTAAGCTGACATCAGTAATAAAGAACAATCGCACAAAATGAAATTAATTAAACTAAAATGTAAAATATTTGCAAAGATAAATAAACTCTTTAAAAATAAATTCCTACATCACTAATTCGAATTAAATGAATAAATTTTCTCTAAACATGATAAATTTAATTTGGAAGTACTTTTAAACGAAAGGATTGTAAAATATTTCTTTCTAAGAATTTTAACTACCGAAACTTTGTTCATTTAAAGGGGTTTTCAATTTATAATAATTTTTAGTTACTATTTTTTTTTTGTAACTTTAAAATGTTGCAAAGTCGAAAATTTTTAATTTTCTGTTCCGATGTTTAATTTGAACTTCATTTTCCAAACTCGAATCTTTTATATTTGAATTTTCATTTATTGAGAAAGTTTGTCTAATTTGAACTATTTTTAAAAACAGAAAAAATAAAAATGTTTGATATTTGATATCACGGTCGTATACATGATGTATACGACCGTATTTGAAATTTATAAAGATGAATGCCTATACTTAGCATTGTTTATTCTTGAAGCCATTTGCATTCAAATATTTTCGAATTTGGATCTTATTTATTTTTAAATTGTTCAATTCTATGCTTTTGCAATTTTGAACGCTTCCAATTTGATATTTTTTAATCTTGAGTGCGATTAAATTGAATTGCTGATTTTAAAACTCTTTCAATTTTGAGATAATTATTTTTGAACGATATTCAATTTAAAATATATCGACAATTAAGGTTTTCATAGGAAATTACACTTTGACGCAGTACGGTTGAAATAAAAATTTGTTGGTTTTTAAGTATTTCAATTTCAAATTATTCCATTTTGGACGTTTTAGACTTTAAAATAGTTAACCAATAAGTGTTACAAATTAAAATGATAGAATTTTGTAAGATTTTTTTTTCAAAAAGATGAAAGGGTCGAACAATCCGAGGTCTAAGATTGGAAAATAATGAAGAATACATGAATTTATAGTATTTTAAATAACTTTTGTATTGTATATTAATTAGCCTTTGGGACTTTTTCCCGGTATATGTTTCCGTGCTTAAGATGGCAGACATGTTATTTTAGCCAATCATCGAAATTCGAAAATATTGTACACGGGAGGGTAAAGAAATTACGAGAAAATAGTGACATCGCCTAAAAAAGTGTAAAATAGTGTCAATAGTGGCGTGAGGCCGAGCCCTGGAATATTATAATTCTAAAATTAGGGAATAAAATAAAATAAAGTATCTCTTACAGGGCGTGATTTCGCAGATAATCCCTGACTCGATAAACTGACGCATTTCGGCAAAGTTCCTGCAAATCCGACCCAGAAAAGCCGTCGGTCATTTTGGCTAGTTTGAGGGTATCAACATCCTCTGCGATTGGTTCGTTGTCCAAAATTAAGTGCAGAATTTTCTTTCTTTGTTGCTCGTCCTGAAAATGTAAAAACATTTTATTATTTGAATATGGTAAAAGTCAAGAAGTAATTAATGTTACTACTAACAGGTAATCCAATGTGAAAAGTAGCAGGCATACGTCTGAGAATTGCTCTGTCTAAATCTTGTGGCCTGTTGGTTGCTCCCATGACAATAATTGTGCAGGAAGGATCGGTTATTAGACCGTCCCATAAAGACATAAATTGCGCTTTCATCATCGCAGTGGCCTCGTGATCTTGGGAATTACGAGATCTCAGAAACGAATCTGCATTAAAAGAAACAAATCAATATTCGAAAATGCTATACGCTCAGTAAATAAATCATATACTCTCAAAGTTAAAATCTAAAACTGCTTACCAATTTCATCAATGAAAATAATGCAAGGTTGTATTTTCACAGCAAGTGAAAAGACAGCAGACGTTAATTTCTGACTTTCTCCATACCACTTATCAGTTAGAATGCTGACGTCCAAATTTATAAAACGAGTTCTAGCTTCTTTCGCTGTTGCCTTTGCAATCATCGTTTTTCCACATCCTGGTGGTCCATGTAATAATACGCCCTGGAAAATTAATTTATTTTCATAAAGGGTAAGTTCAAAAACATAGTCGGGTAGTAATTTGTTAGAAGTAACTTACTGAAAACTAACTTTAGTCGTAACCTTTAGAGTAACTTCGTAACTATTTAAAAAAAGTAACTTGCAACGTAATTTAGTTACGATTTTTGCAGTGACTTTGAATTTTAATTTTTGATACTTTGAAGTTACTTTGTGTTTTTTGTATATCTCCTATTAAGAGAGGTTTATGGGT
>CAKNWW010272308.1:0-10280 GCA_932074435.1 Andricus kollari
ATCAACTGTACTCACATTAAATTTCTACCATTCAGGGCAAATTTTTGAAAGAGTTCCACATGTACGTTGCACTTTAATCATAAAAAGCAATTCAATCGACGAATTCTAGATTATTACTTTAATTGCAAATATTTGATAAGATTTAAAGAAATAATAGCATTATGAGTTTTCAAGCATGCTGCTATAGCGACATGTATATTAAATTTAATATAAAGTGTACAGCTATTCATATTTTAATGTATATTAAATTTCAACTACCGTGTATGCAAATGACTTCATATACATTTGTATTAAATTTAATACAGATTTTTCTAACAGTGTCCCGAAAGAAAGTTTTCATTGCTATTAGAACTTCGCGCAAACAACTTTTTCTTTTTCGATACGCCCTACTGTACACAATTGCTTTTCACATTTAATAATTTCAAATAAGCGCGCCAACCTTAACCAATCCGGTTGTCGACGCGATGCATGCAATTAGGTATTTTCACTTCAACCGACAGCTAACTTCACTTCGTTAATTGCTGAGGGGAAAACAAGAGATCAAATGCATGGGATTCGGTCCATTTTGCCCTATCTTGCTAATATCTTCGTAAAAACTAATTTTGTCTATATAAGTGTATGGGGAAAATAGTTTTTATTTTTTAAGATCTATATAATGACATAATAAAATAATAATAATCATCATTCATTGCGAAGATATTTCAGAAATAAAGCTTTGTCCATGCATTTGGTCCCTTGTTTTCCCCTCAGCAACCCTCAGCAAACAACGAAGTGAAGTTAGCTGGTGGTTGAAGTGAAAATACCTAATGAGAGTTGGGATTTGAAGCACCGTGGTTTAGTTTCTAGAGCATTTTCGGAGGAAGTGCATGTCATTGAGCCGTTCAGCGTCACATTTGCTGTTTATTAAACTTAAACAGTATTTTCATCATTATAAACTGCTCTTCGATATTTGGAACATTCGTGGAGAGTGAAGTGCATAAGAATTTTCAACGTCAAATTTGATGCTTCCAAGGGATTTAAGATAAAGGCGTAACTGGGCGTTCAGCTACCAATTTTTTTTCATCGTGTCGTTTTAAACTGAAAACGTGCAAACAATTTCAGCTTTCATTGATAATGCAGAAGGTATCGAGATGTGGGATACTGGTTTCTGAATGCACTTCAGTGTTTGAAATCTTGCAATTTAGTGTGACACCATGCCGTGTCCTTAGCCTCTCGTGCTCCAAAAAAGATATTGTCAATGAGCACTGTTTTTGCATATCTAATTATGTCTCATACACCTCACTCTCCACAAAGAATAAAATATGCGTCCAGATAGGTTCCACTTAATTTTATAATTTCCAGTCTCTTATAAGAGAGAGACTGGAATAAGTAGGAAAAGGACAACAAATATAGAAAAAAATAGGATAATCTAATCGACCCCCTAAGTTGGCCAGGTCACCTGTCCGATGAGATCAAGTCGACTATCTGATATGACCAAATCGACCCTTTATAATAATCAATTCCGTGCTCTGTGATCATCGGTTCGACTCTTTATGACGCTTGAGTCGACCGTTCGAGATCACCATGTCGAAACTCTGAGATGATCGATTTGAAACTCTTGTTTCAACCTTCTAGAGATAGTCGCTTTAGACATCTTCAAGGGCTGTCCTATATTCGACCCTGCAATATGGCCTGTCTGCGCATCTAGATGGCCCAACGGACCTTCCATTTTTCTCCGTGAAACAAGAATAAAAATCGAAAATTTATAGAAACCGGAAGTACGAATAAACGGAGGCGCTAATAGATAATAAAAATATAGAGGGCACATCAGGTATGATCGAGGATGTCATTGTTAGCAGTGCGACTAAAGTATGTGGTACTGCGGTTGTAGAAAAAATGTATGGTGATGCCTGGTGGAATGATGAAATTCAGGCAGCCCGACAGGAAAAGCAAAAAGCGTACGACAGAACGTTAAACATCACAGATCTTCGCGATGAGGAGAGAAATAGACTTGAAAATTATTACAGATACAAAAAAAAAGGAAAGTTAAACTACTAATCAAGAAAATAATGATGAAATGAGAACAGAAGAAGAGAAAAAAATACCAAACCACTTTGAAGGAAGCAAGATACTATTACATAAATGGACGAAGGGAAGTAAAAGTACAGAGATTGTCAGCATGAGAAATAGCAAGGGCGAAATGCTATATGATACAGACGGGATACTAGATGCTTTTAGAGAGTCTTTTAAAGAATGATTGAAAAAAAATAATTATTCTTAACAAGGAGACACTCCTACCTTTTTTTTACAGTAAGCACAGAAATGCCTGGTACACAGCTGTTTACACTAAAATCTGTTTGACATTTTTTTTTAGTGATTCGCAGATTTGAAAATA
Source organism: Andricus kollari (assembly GCA_932074435.1). NCBI lineage: Eukaryota > Metazoa > Arthropoda > Insecta > Hymenoptera > Cynipidae > Andricus > Andricus kollari. The sequence goes on from CAKNWW010272308.1 coordinate 2,375, forward strand.
CCTTATGTAAGAAAAGAGTTTGACCACGTACCATATTACCGTACATACTCTTTACAAAATTTGCTGTCTCATCACACCTTGTACATTTCTATTGTATTTTTACAGAATTAAGTTCAGGATCAAGTTCAGGTTCAAGTTCACGATCAAGTTCACGATCAAGAAATTTGCCATTAGTACCGATACCGGTACGCCCTGGTGTCTTTCCTTTGGACGTAGAAGTACATGCCATGCCGGGACTCGAAATTCCTTATGGTAACGAAATAAGGTACGGCGATAAAATACTTGCCAATTACCAAGAGGAGAACGAGAAATGGATTGTTGTTCCGTACATGTACACAGATGCTGATGGAGTAAAACACTTCTGTATACTGGAGCTGGTACTGCAAATACACAGAGAGACCCGTGACGAGCGATGGTTCTACGGGCCACGGATCATTGAACCTCGATTGTGGGATAATTATATGACTACCTATGCTGATATTTCCCGGGTAGGTACACTTATAAAAACTAGAGTTCTTCTTCTTACAGTGTCATAGTTTGCGTGTCATGTTTTGGAATAGGATACCTTCATACAGTTATTTTCAATGTTAAAAAATTGACTCTGGGACTCAGTGATTTGTAAAATACTTTTTAAAATGAACTAAATCGGGACAAGTCCTAAAACTTGTAGTAGCTCTATCATAGTGGGAAAAGATCGCATTGAATTCGCATCAAGCAAAGCTAATTCGAAATTTTTCGACCTGTTGAAAGACGTTTTTCGTATTTGTTGACCATGCCTACTTAGATTTTCAAGGTCAACTTTCAGCTCTTATTAAAGTCTCAAAAATGTCCGGAAAAGTAGCTCGGACCACTAAAAATTCGATAAATCTTCTCGGTTTGTTCCCCCAAAAAATTAAATAATTTCAACTTTATCTTTTGAAATGTGCCTGAAAACTGGTCTAATAAAAAATATGTTTAACAGATCACTGGATCCTGATGAGAAATTCTGAAATGCTTTCAGTTAAAGCTCAGAACTCTGTAAATTCAATGTAGATTAGAAATAATGGCTCAATGAATTTTAAGACAATAAAAACCTGAAAATTCGACAAAATTTGTATACCCATGACAATTAAGGGGTGACAAGTCGTTACATTTCTGATGAATTTTGTGAAAAAATTAAGCTCGGGGTAATTATTTTTTAACCATTTTTAAAGTTCTTTTTAGCTCGATTCTGTACTGAATTTAAAATAACGTATGTTGGCCGAATTTTGAAAAAGAATTTATTGTTTTTATTCAACAAAGTGAAAAAAATAGGTATTCTCGAAAATTCAAGTCTCGTATTTTGTTTAAACTGTTTGCAATTGCTCGAGCATGTTAAAACTATTGACTTCGTCAATAATGTTAAAGAAAATAGTAATATGTCGTACTTAAATATTACTCTGGCATATATTTCGACGAAAGTTTTACGGAATAAAATATCTGGGCCTTGTAAATCCTTAAGAAAGCATTTTTTCTCATTAAGTCGTTTTTAAAAAATGAATCAATTTTTTATACTTACCTACTAGTATGAGTAAGCATTCCTAGAAACATTTTTAACGGTTAATTAAGTTTCTTTACACAATCATTCAATGTTATAGATTTAGAGGAAAAAGTTATTGCTAATAATTGGCTTTTAATTTCGCGAAAAAGAAACGGAATTTTATTTATGAATTCATAACATGATGAAAATTGACTTGAACAATTGTTTTTAATAATAAAAATAGTTTATTGTCATCGAAATATGCTTAAAAATTTAGAAGCTAGTTATTTACAGTTATTTACAAAAAGTGGACAATTTTTGAAAAAACCGCGACTTTCTAACTCTATTTGAAGAGAAAATTGCTAGAAACAATAATAAATTGTTCAAACAATTTATTTAAACATCTAATTATCAGTATAAAGTAGTATTTTATGTATAAGAAACAATTCGCATTAAAAAAATCGCAAAAAAATCATAATTAGCGCCAAAAACTCGCGAAACCCAATTTTTCACTCATGGGGTTTTTATGGGACCCTATAAAACAGATTCGTGGAGGTGATATTGAATGATTAAAATTCCATTCGTGTTCTGTAGCTAATTGTGAAGAGAAATGTTGAGTATCAATTCGATTAACCTAATATTGAAGATTCAAAATAAAATTTGCAAAAACGTCTTTTTTCTTATGGAAAATACGTGTTAAATTTCATTAGGCTTAAGCCAGTTCTAAATGTCACTTTTTTCAAAACAAACGAAATTTAATAATTTTTTGTGTGAATATCAACGAATTTCCGAGCGATATGAATGAAAATTTAAAAAAAGTTTTGGGCCACTGTAATGGGGACTTACAGATTACAAATAATTTTCTTATAGAGCCATTCAATTGGTACAAACATATTTTCAACAAAAATGGTCAAATAGTGTTATTTTTGAGTTTGAAAAATATTTTTTTCCTGAAACTGCTTCCTATCAAGCTAGGAATGACTAGAAACTCCTTGCAATTTGTAAAATCGCCTAAAATCTTTGAAATACTTGAATATCCTATTCAATTCCTTAAATGTTGTGAAATTCTTTGGTATCACGTAAAATCTTTGCAAATCGTGAAAATTCATTCAAATAAGCCGAAATCACTTGAAATCCCTTGTAGATAAATTAAATTAAATTAAAATTATTCATTAAAGTTCGTCAAATTCACCGATGTCTTTAAAATCCTTAGAGATTCTAGTAAATTCATTCAAATATTTTAAAATCTTACAAAATTCTTTGTAATACTATATTTGAGCTGAAAATGTAAAAAGCAATCATCTCGGCTCTGGGTAGAGATTTCAAGTCCAAATATAGCTTGAAAGAAGCATTTCGTTTTAGCGGTTTTATTTAAAAAAATTAAAAGTCAATAAAATTAATAATTTCTGAGTCAAAAACTTCTAAATAATCACGATCTTAATGACTTTCAATACTCGAAAAGTCGTAATGATAAAACGAAAATCAAACTGACATCATCTTACACGTATAATATTGAAGAAAGTTTCTCTCTTTGACTCAAAATTCTGCAATTTTTCCCGACTGATTACTAAACCTTCCAAATAAATAAAAACGCTTTTGAGATCAAAGAGATCATAGAGTGAAACTTTCTTCGATCGTTTTTGTATATTCAAAATATGAGAGAAAAAAAGTTCATTATTTTGATTTCGATTGTAAAAATATTAAAATTCTTGCTACGGAAAAAACTCTTATAAAAGGAAAATTCTGGAATCAATTTTCATAAATAAATATGTAAAAGTATATATTCATTTAAAAACTTAAATTATTAACGTGAATCAATATTATAATAGCATCATTAATTAATTTGAATTCCCATTGTATTTAGAGGGCTTTTCATTTGTAATTGTTTTTGTCCTTCTATCACTACAACTTTCTCAGGCCTTATATTCATTTATTTGTTGTCTGCGTCACTTCAGTTAGTTAGCTGTTTCGACAGCACTTTTACTTACAACAATGTGAACTCTTTTGAATATTTTTTTCATCTCTACAATTTCCCAAAACTTTTTTTAACATATATGACTTACTACGAATTTTAAATTTTGTCCTTCGCTTCAACGATACATTATGATTGACTACGAAAATTGCCTCTAAGGTAAAAATATGTTTTATACATCTAATTTATTTTTTGTTGTATGCATTTTTTTATTTTTATTATTAATCATTATTAATACTCTTAAAAACAGATGTTTGTTTCTGATTAAAGCCCACAGATGAGGCTGAAAAGTCAATAATAAAAGGAAATTTGAACTCAATTACTTTTTAATTTTTTTTCTAAATTGATCATAAGACCGAAATAAAAAAAAATATGGAAAACTTTGTTTTCTCTAATATTTTGAATAAACCTTCCAAACCTGGCATCAGGACTTTTTGTCCCGACTTCAGTTAAAAGAAACTAGTTATTTTTATCACTGCTGGGATCCCACCAATAGTCTCATTTTACTTTGTTTCTAAGACTTCTTTCTAAGTCTTATTTTAAAACTTGAAATGAGCCCTGAAATAATACTTTTTTTTACAGATTTATTGGATATCTAGAAGTGCTCATGTAACGGTACGACGGTACGAACAAGGTCTACGGGAAGCGGAGCAAGCTTGTCAGGCGGCAGATATGACACGATTGTTCGGACAGATGCGTCAACTCACAATTACTCCCCATGCATCAGATGATTCTGAATCGGATTCTGATTCTAGTACTACTTCTGATTCTAGTATAAGTTCTGGTTATAGTTTTAGTTCTAGTACCAGTTCTTCTAGTTCGCAGCAGCGTACACCAAGGCCTTTACACCGTAGAAGAAGAGATGGCCACCCATAATGTTAAACTATGGTATACAGTATTACAGTGTCGTCTAGGGTAAGACGAATAGTCGACTATGTAAAATCAAAGTAGAATTCATTTTGTACACACACGATACAGAATAAACAAGAGGCGGAAATCACCCTTGTTGATACTGTAACATCAATGTATATCTTTGGCAAACATTTATTCAATAAAATATAAAAAGGAATATATTTTCTTTTTACCAGTCATAAGCAAATAAGTTATGTTTCCGCTTGATTTTCGCGTGTTTTTTGTCTCGCGACTCTTTCTATCATGCCAATAAACCTCAAAGAACCTTCAAATTTTTACCATAAGAAGTTGCGCTAATAGGGTAACGGAACCAATTACCGAGGAAAAACTATTTGTCGAGGAAATAGTTGTTTTTTGCTAACCTAAAACTAAAATATGTTATTTTGTTAGTTGAAGGCATTGAATAGGTCTAAGTTAAGCTTCTGAATCATAAAAATTAAGTGTACGTACCAAAATAGTGGGAATAGACAGAATTTGATCTTCAACTGCGAACCATAGGTTACGCCTTGGTAATTGGTTCCGTTAGCCTACTAAGATTACAGTAACGAAATACACCTTCACTTGTACCTCTCCATTTGAGAGCAGTTTGCACAAACTAGTAAGCTTTTTTAGCAGCTTGGTTTTGCGGATAAGGTATATTCAATGTTAATATTATGTATACTTGTATAGTTGCATTCGATTATGAATAACATCTTCCACCCATTACTGCCGTGTCCAGTTTGTATTTTTTATCTTTGATTATAATACTGGCATCGTATATGTCAAGAAACTGGATTGTCTTTATAAATCTTATGTAAATGATAGGTAATCTCAACCTCAGGTAACGTTGAGGACCGACTGCATGTGAGAGGGTCTTATACGCATTGACTAAACGTTCCTTATAGTTTTATCCAGTGTATCTAAAGTTAAGGATTCCCATAGTGATTTTTCATCAATAAGCTCAAACTACATTTCGAATTGCTTTCACCAATTAAATTTAAAAGCTGTTGAAGGAGAATCGCAAAAATGTTTTAACCTTGAGGAACACTGTTCAGGAATTCGATCATGTACCAGCGATAAAATTTTGGCTTATACATATAGAATCAACCTAAACAATATGCTTGATAGTTTCTTCAGACCTAATTCAAGTCTAATTACGTGGCCAGGCGTGTTAGCGGGTACGCAGAGAGCTCTTTTGAAAAAATTCGATTGAACTTCCTCTATTTCATCTATAAATCGTTCAGCTCTATGCCTGCGCTTTATACATATAAGAACGCACTTCTAACAAGGCTATTCAGTAATTTTGGGATAGATTGCCAAGTATTTAAATTGGGTCTATTGATGAGTGCAAGAGTGGAGTTTGTCCCTAACTTTGCTACACTGATGGCTGCCTCGGAAGCTTTTTTGAATATCGCCGATTGGCAGAATGACAGCCCTAGATAAGCATAGTTTTTAGCGACTTCAGTGTTCCTCTTACCATCAAGAAGAGGTTCGTATTTGGCATTATGCCCATATCCGCTTTTTGAAAAATCAAATAAATTTGTTGGTGCTTACTTCTAAGCTATTGTGATTACAATATTTCAATAAGCATCTTCAGATTTTTTCCATTCCTGCTGCTGTGGCTGCTAATAGGGCGATATCGTCCGCATATGCAAATATAAAATAACATTGTTCAGGTGATCTATTGAGACGCCCTTGAATCTTTCCGTGACCTTCATGGGTTAGGTAGTTCCCGATTTTTTCTAATTTCAATATGAGCTTTCTCATAAAATTCTTTCAGGATTTTGATAATTTTATAGCTAGCACCTCAATTCTACCATTTTTTCTAGAGAGGACTGTGAGAGATGGAAGCCAAAACATTCCGGAAGTCGACAAACAGGATAAAGAGTTAAAGTTGTAAACCTCTTTCAGCATTGAGCTTGATTTCTACCAGTGAATTTTGTGAGAAAATATAGCCAAGGCAACTGCGGTTTATCCTGAAGCCTGTCAATTATTCTATTTGTAATTATTTGTGTAAAAGTTGTTGTAATGCAGTTTTATTTCGAGATGTATATTAACCCTGGAATGAAGGATCTTCTCAACTTCTAATATTTTGTTAAAAAGGAAGTACATTGGTTAGACTCATCATTCTAGTAAATTTTCTAAGAACGCATGAGATTCCATCTGGCCCTAAAGCTTTGTTTTATTTACATCTTTTTAGAGCTGGGGTGTTTCCAACGTTCGTGATTGAAGCTTCTAAGATTGGATTAGCGTTCCGAATCGCCATCTCGGGAAAAGTCAAGGAGACACTGAAAGCATTTCCTCCCAGAAAAATGGTTTAAATGCATTCGAATCATCTGTCTAAATCGATGCTATATATAGAGTTCGGTTTATACCTGAAACTGATTACTAATTTCCAAAAAGTTTTTGAATCCCTGACTATAGCTCTCTAAGTAGTGCCGCAATTGACATTGCTGACGCAAAGAAACAGTTTTTATAAAGCTGTCACATCGAATTTTTTTTATAATTTACACCACGACCCTTCGTGATTTGAATCAAAAAATTGTGAAAGATGCTCAATTGTTTTTTTCGTGCGGTCAAAGAGTTATTTAAATAGAAGCTTTTCCTCATTTTCGAAATATTTCGTCTAAAAGATAAGAACAAAATTCTCGGCTTTATTGTTGAAGAATCATTTACAAGTTAAATTTTCTCTTTTAAACATAAATATTTAGAATTAATGTACCTCATTCGGTCAAAAGAACAGTATATATTGTAATTTTTTTTTTAATTCATAAAATATTTCTTATAATAATAGCCACTCACGATTGACAGATGATATTATTTTTCTCAATATAAATTCTTCAAATAACGATAGTGATAGCAAATAACACACTATAAAATAGCTACTAAACTTTTATAAAATCAAAAATATATATCGTTTATTTCACAATTTTCAATAGACAGAAATTACCAATCACTTTAAACAGACGCTAAAATGAAGACCAAAATATTTGCTTGGATCAACCAAAAGATATGGTATAATCTACCAGATTTTACTAACCAAAAAATATTATTGGGACAACCAAAGATATTGTCGTCCATATAGTAACCATATTCTTGGGTTTATCCAAGCAAGATTTTGTTCATTCAACCAATTCTTTTTCTGGGCAGGAAGAAACTTTAAATCACATGGAAATGACGACAAAAACGGAAAGCGGGAATGTGTTTGTACTTGATAATAGATGAAAAACCTGTTTGAATTGAAATCCTAGCAGCTTCTGCTTGTAAGATATACAAATTTTTCTTTTTTTGTATAGGAAGAATTTGTGAAACATACAATAGCTAAGAATCGCGAGAGTTAGAAACTTTTCTTATGATACATTTTAAATAAATAACGTCTAAATGATTAAAGCATTTTTTTGGGCATATGAATATATGTATATATATATGAATGTGATTTACCGCGGTCCTACTGGGAGCCGGTGTCATTTTTTAGATGGCAGTTACTCCCAGTGAGACCCTGCGGTGGTTGTTTAACCTTATTTTTTAATTATATATATACACAC
>CAKNWW010272371.1:463-16062 GCA_932074435.1 Andricus kollari
CGCACCTTCGTCCGTTTGCCCTTCCGTCAACCCTTTCCGTCTACTGTATTTTAGTCAAGTGTCACTTGAAACTTTATTTCACTCCTTAACCGTTTTCCGTTTACTGAATTTTAAATTTTTGTCAGAGAAGTAAATTCTCTGTTACTGGTTGGCAAAGATTCACTTTTATGTCTACGTCTGTATCGTGTTTAGTTGCGTTCTGTCATCGTTACGTTAATACAAAAGCGTCGGATGCGAAGAGAAGAAACACTCGAAACACGAGGCCGAACCACGGACGGGCAAGGGAAAAGCAGCGAAGTACTTTTCCTATCAAACTTCTTGTCGAGGCAAAGAAGAATAAAGGACTGCGATTAATTGGTCGCACTCATAGTGGCTCGTCAGTACGTATTGCACCTAAAAGTGGGGTATTTTGGTTGACTAAGGGATTCTCATGTGAGGTGGACGGCAAGACCGCGGGAACAGAAAACTGATGACTTCGGAATTTGATGACTACGAATTTTCATCCCCGCGACTTGTTACCAAGCGCAGTGGCTGGAAATTACGTTTAAAAAATTTATAGTTCGCCTTGAGAAATAATTCAAGTCTTCCCTTTATCCTTCTGTTCTAACTGCTCTCTCTCTCTCTCTCTCTCTATATATATATATATATATATTCGTTTTCTACTTTCTGCCTTACTTATTATTCTAAACATGATTAATATATATGCATACATAGTAAAGATTAGTCCATCACTTACCTGCTCAGCATTGTATTCCGAGCATACCAGGTGTTGCTTGATAGCACGAGTGTCACTGGATGCTCGGGTTACGAGTTAATAAAGTTAAAATTCAACTAATTGTTTTCATTCCAAGAAGCTCGTAACAACCCACCCCGGTTGATTACTATTGTCCTCGATAGTGCGGGCAGCGAAGGATTAATCTTTTAATATTTCTATATGGTATCTATTGGAGGTAATATTTTCAAAGTCTCTATGAAGGTTCTTCCCTTCATTTGTATATACTAACGCTAAGTTCTTTAAATGTTACCTAGAACACACTCGCAATTTCCTTACATTCTCCAGCATTGTTCTCCTTTATCTTAATAACTAAAGCCTTTACAAAGAGTAAGAGAATCCATGGAATAATTTTGTTTTGTTAAAAATCTGGATTGACTTGGACCTTAAGAGGCCCTATACACAGATTCCGCACTGCACTACACTTTAATTCACATAGGCTGGAGTTTCTAGCTTTCCGGTGTGACTTTCAATAACTTTTTTAATTTTCTTCGAGAGCATTTGGAGGTCGGGGCAGCAGTTAGCATAGTGGATAGCATGCTTAGATGTCCTCGGATGAGGTACATTATTGCAACTAGTGCTAAGGATCCCATTCCTACATATGATCCGTGAATCAGAATTTTATGATTTTCTCGGTTCTCTTCATTGTCTTGAAGAGTAATCAATTGTTTTTCAATTTCATCCAAGGATTGGTCAGCTCTAAAGTCCAGATTTTTTTTTTTTATTTTACCGGTTTAAGTAAGTACGTTAATTTTTGTTGATGTTGGTTTAGTGTAGGTGACACCTTTTCCAATTCCAAATGTAATGGAGCTTCGTAAGTAAATTCCGTTGGGTCGTTTTGTATGGGAATGCCGGGTAGCATTAGAGATTCCATTCGTACTATGCATCCGGGTAGTACTTGTAGTAAATCCGATCCTTGGATCTGGATGGATTCTGGTTGATGTCCTTGACAAACTATTTCAGCCGTAGTAACATTAGATAGAGAATAAATCCATCCTTGTAAGGTCTTGATTATTTTCCAATAGGGCCCTGGATAAAGGTATAATTTTATATTGCATGTTTGCAGGACTTCAAGTGACGGCCGTAACAATAATTCGCTTTCGCAAATTTTGTGAAATGAAGATTCGTAGATAGGTTGTAATCCCTTGCACAAGAAGTACGTTTTGAGGTCCAAACAGTTTTGAAAATCTTCCTTCATTAATAGCAGGTACGTTCTTTTAGTTTCTTCTAACGCAATGTAGTCGGTCCTAGGTTGGATATAGACTCTTCCAGTTCTGTTTTCCAAAATGGGTTGAAGTACCGGTACGGGATGAATTTGCTACAATGTGTATTCGCGTTTATCTAAAAGAGGAATATCTAGAGTAATTTTTAATTTCCCTCCACTGGTTGTTATTGTGGTCGTAGCAATCTTTATGAGATTGTCCAGGCTAATTGATGGTCCAGGTAGCGGAAACATGACCTTGGGAGCATGGTCATGTATGTCTCTCAGAATCGGCTTCAACTGTTCGGATGTAAGTAGCATGGCGTGTAATTTTCCCTGCCGAGCTGAATGAATGGAGTTCCATAGATCGCTCGCAGCTCTAATGTAGTCATCTAAACCAATTTCCATCGAATTCAGGGTTTTCATCAGCATCTGTTGCTATTCCATCTGGGTGTTAAATTGCGTTGATCATATTGACTTTGTTAGCCAAAGATTGAAGATCCTGTTGTATTTGCTTATCATTAGCTTCCGCATGAGTGTGAAGCTCCTCTATATTTTCTCGAACGATGTGGATTTGTTGTCCTAGAAGGTAAGTTAAGTTTTGTTGATTAGTATTCAGATGTTGAATTTCCTCATCAATTTTCTGACGCTGGGCATCAGTCATCAATCCTGTTATGGGATGTAAGATTTCTCCTATCACCCCGTGGAACAGGGTTAATCGGCTTGGTCGTTTTCGAATCCCAATTGGTAAGATCTCTTGAACCGGATCTTGAAACTAAAGGCTTAATTCTTCCATTTGCTTGAATAGTCTGTTGCAGAAGTTTTGCGTGAGTGAATTTACTCATTATTTGATGTCCCTCCAAATACTCTTTACAGAGTGTCTTCATCTGAGTCGGGCATTGTAATGTCATCTGATCCAGTCTTTTAGTGAAGTTCTGCAGAAATTTCGAGTAACGATGTACATCCAGGAACGTAGTCACCCTCCAGACGGTCGCTTGTCGAGACATCCTTTTCATCCGTTCAAAATATATCCCAGAAATAGTTTGAAATGGCTGGTTCCAGTATGCCAGCCCGTGTTGTTGCGTGGTAGGCCCAAACAGAATTAGAAATATTGACAGTGTTAACCAAGACACCACAGCCTCCTAAAACAGTGCTTACTATAAGGCTTTGAAGTACAAAAATATCCAAATTTATTTATTTTTTATTTATTATTATTATTATTTTTTTTATTTTTTTATTTTTATTTTTTACTAGGCCAGTGAAGGTCTTAGTCGCTTTACGTAACAGTTTTTACGGCCAAAAAAAATTAGAGCTTACTCAATGATAGATTCTGATAAATATCCACGTAAACATACACATACAAGCATGTATATCATGTATAATTTTTTTCTATGGTTTTCGGTCGCCATCTTGTACATATAGTAGGAAATTGTATACAACTTCTGCATTTACTTATCTTTTACCATTAACTGACCCTATACTTAAGATACCTGGATTGATAATTTGTCAGTAAATTACCTTATTTGTGCGTTTAACGGTCACGCGACTTTTCGTATCTCATTTAATTTATTGATCCAATTTTTCAAATAGGACCCGTAGGTTTCGAGACGCTCATCAGATGGAAAAGCGCTCAGAAAACGCGCGATTCGCGCGTTTCGTAAGCAAGAGAGAAGACGTCGAGTTTTAATGTCATGTTCCTCGAGGGTTTCTGAATATACAAAGATGTCATCCAGGTACACGAAGACCTCAGTCCCATGCATACCCTTCAGTACCGTGTCCATCAGTCTTTGAAATGTTGCGGGGGCGTTCTTGATGCCCATTGGCATTCGCAAACATTCACAGTGACCTCTCGGGGTAGAAAAAGCCGTCTTGTAAGGTTGATAGTGTTGGTTGATATAAGGCAGAGAAGGATCAGAGGTCAGTGAAGGGGTGTTTACCACCCCGGATTTGTCGATCGGTTTAACCTTTTTATGAAAAGGACTAGATGCCCGCGTAGGCAGAGCAGAATTAATGTCAGAAGATTTAACTGTGGCGTCTCCTATCGTCACATGATTAATCGAAGCCTCTTCCTTTAGTGACGCTTTGAGTTTTGCTTCTATATGTAAGGCATGCTCATATGCCTCCGATAAGTCTTTTGGATTTCGCGTATCTACAAACGTGGACATTTCGCTCGGTAATCCACATGAAAAGGAATCTAAAGCACAACCTAATATAGGTTCCATCATGTGTTTGCTTTTAGTAGCGTCTACATTCCCATCGGGACTCGGGATGCAATATTTCTCCTTTAAAGCTTGTTTAACTCCGCCTAATATCCCGTGTAGCCTATCGTAATAATCGCTAACGTTTTCCGTTTGTTTCATACGCAAGTTCACAACCTCTTGGATGTAGTATTGGTATTTTTTCTTTGCGGCGAAACGTTTTTTTAGATGAGCAATTAATTCTTGGACTGTGTGAAACGTTTTGTTCCTGACGCTTTCCCGGGCCACACCTACTAGCTTACTCAAAACTGCCTTGATATAGGCAGCTTCGGTATCCCTAGTGATGTAGACCGCACCATTTACAATATCTTGCAAGAAGTATTTTAAGGGAGAACTCTTGCCGTCAAAAGATCTTAAATGGCTCGTGCTTTGTTGCAAGGTCATGCATTGCATCATGGAAGCCATGGCCAGGGACGCATCCGCTTGGTTAGCGATGATTGTTCGAATATTAGGGCTCATCCCAAAAAGCGAATTCGTAGCGTTATCTTGAGTCTCGGTATTAGTATGGTTATTATTTGCCATTTTGAATGTTACGGTAAATTAGCTTCTGGAAATTCGGATTGTCGCGATAAATTGTTCAGTTAGTGCCAAAAAAAAAACTCTTTAAAAAAAGTTGCTATACCATAAAATCACTTATGATTCCGAATTACTACATCTTTCGAGGGAAAGAATTATCTCTTCGAATGCTTCATTTGATTCCCGGGGTAGAGGTTTTTCAAGATTATGTTTAGCATTTAAATCACGGGCTATGGCTTTTTCATACCGTTCGCGTACCCTTTTGCCTGCTCGGTGTTTTCGTTTATACACCACGGTACCCGATTTAGGGCTGTTGAACATCTTTAACCCTTATTAGGCAGAAAGTTCGTCTTCAGGTTAAAGTACGAGTCGTTTACGAGGCTTGTGATTTCTTCAATTCCAAAACACCTTTTGCTCGATTAACAGAGCGTCCACCCAAACAACAAACAAAAAGTAATAACTAAAAATCCGCGTTCGCACCACACAAAATTCAGATGCCCAGGCGCTCAATGGCCATCATTCCTAAAATTCCTTCTACAACTGGGTGTTCGATGGGTGTCCTAACGGAGTTGACCTCGCACGTAATGATCTCGTTATTGAAATTTATCTCTACTGTTCCTACGGATGCGATCGCCAGTGATCCAAGTTCGTGTATTATTGTCGGATGTCTAGTGAACCCCACCGTTAATATAGCGTTATTCCGGTTGGCTCCTAGCACGGTGTCGGTTCATGACAAAAGGGCGGCATTTGAATTTGACTACTTGCTTCTACGATGTTCATGTCCATCAAACTATTCCTTCACTCAAAAATGATAAAGGATTAACTTATTCAAGCCCGTTGATAGGCTATGAAGTTTGTTGTTTTTTAAATTCAATTTCAATTTAATAGAACCATGTTTGAAACTGGACCTTTTTGGTTTTTATTTTATTTCATTACTGAACTTCAACTAGGCCAGTGGAGGCCTTAGTATTAGTGGTGAAAGTTTTTTTCTTTAGTAATTAAATAAATGGAAACCAAATATTCTATTTTCCACTAAAAAATGTTCAACTAACTTGAATTGGCGATTTATCAGTTTTTCTGATTGCAAAGTTATAAATCGAAATTTGAATATTCAAATTCTGCCCTTGTAATGCCTGAAGTAAAATTTTCTTCTTCTTCTTTTTTTTTTAATTTGCGGGGTTCGCTATTGTCTTTAGTTTTAGAGTGCTCTCTGTTCGACTAATCAGAGAGTCAAATAGCGCTGAAAACTCCGCGTCTCTTTTCAACTCCACGAAGTTCAATTCCGCATCTAACGGCTCAGGTTTTACGAAGGTAAATAACTGTTCGTCTATAATAGTAGTACTTGCGTTGACTGACTTTTCAGATTGTAATCGGACTCTTCTTCCCGCACGATGAGTGGTCGTTCTTTTTAAAGGAACCTTAAAAATCTCGTGTATTTGAGACATGAGTACCCGATTATATTTGTCTTTTTTGGAAAAACTAGGAAACTCACAAATTACTCGTTTTCCGTCATTCCCAATAAATTAAATATTAATATTAAATAAATTTGCAATCGATCTGAAAATTACCTCTCTTTTTTTAAAATACATTTTACTAGGCCAGTAAGGGCTTTAGCATTTATAGTACGAATTTTATTACTAAATATAATCTTCACAACCAATTCAGTAGCAAAGGTCAGGTAATAAATGAGATTAAAATCAAGAGAAAACCTACCTTCAACTTACATTCAGTCTGCAGTTTGAAATTTTAAATTAAAAAATTTAAAATGTTGACCCAGGTAAAACTCATGTTTCTAGCACAAAGTTTTAGTTCGGTGAATTTAATTACATCTTTACTTTTCAAATTGAACGCAATTTAAACGTAATATTAATTGAGAATAAAACTCATGCAACTAGCACCAAATGTGTGATTAGGAAAAATTACTCCTAGATAAATCTTTAACGAAAGCTAATTTAAATTCAGTCCACTGCCAGAAATAAAACTCATGCAACTAGCACCAAATTTCAGTCTGACTATATAAAAACTGAATTAAAGTTAGACATTCTCTGAACCTGAAATTAAAAATATAAGCTATCAATCGACATAAAACTCATGCTATAGCGCAAAGCTTTAATTTCGATGTGTGCAAGTTATATTTATAATTATCCAATGGTTTAACACGATTGCAACTTAATTTTAACCAGAAATAAAACTCATGCTTTTACCACAAAATTGAAATTCCAATATATTTTGTATTAAGTTTCAATCGCGTTATTTGACGCAAGGAAAAGAAACATCTACGCATTTGTTTAAAAAAAAAGACAAAAGTTTTAATTTTTTAAACCAAAACTCAAAATTGGTAGCGAAGCGCATGCACTAGCACGCGAAGCGATCCCACCGCTGCCACCAACACTTTGTTACGGCCGACTTAATAAAGAAAATAATTGTTAATTAAAATCATTCTTATTTTCTTTTAAGTAGTCCGGGGGTCCAAAATGCCAATTCTTATTTTATTTTAAGAATTGCTTTTATTTTGCGGCATCTTTGCTTCACTCTCTTCTAACTGAAGATGCCATACTTGCTTCTCACTGACCAACGTTGGGAATAGATTTTACAAAAACGAACATCAGTTTATGAGACCACGTGAAATTTATAGCCTTTACAAATTTTTTTCTAACCCCTTTGATACACATTTTTTATTTTACACTTTTCACTGTTTTCCTATTACTACCACCTCTATTCCTTTACATTAGAAACAGGGTAGGCTCATAAATTGTTAGCAGAGAGAGATTCTAAAGGAAAGGGAATAAAATAAAACCAGCACTTACCAGTTACTTGTAGTTCACCCTTTTCTACCTTCACCGTCCGTACGTTCGAATGTTTCACTCTCCGCACCTTCGTCCGTTTGCCCTTCCGTCAACCGTTTCCGTCTACTGTATATTAGTCAAGTGTCACTTGAAACTTTATTTCACTCCTTAACCGTTTTCCGTTTACTGAATTTTAAATTTTGTTCAAGGAAATAAATTCTCTGTTACTCGTCGGCAGAGATTCACTTTTATGTCTACGTCCGTATCGTGTTTAGTTGCGTTCTGTCATCGTTACGTTAATACAAAAGCGTCGGATGCGAAGAGAAGAAACACTCGAAACACGAGGCCGAACCACGGACGGGCAAGGGAAAAGCAGCGAAGTGCTTTTCCTATCAAACTTCTTGTCGAGGCAAAGAAGAATGAAGGACTGCGATTAATTCGTGGCACTCATCGTGGCTCGTCAGTACGTATTGCACCTAAAAGTGGGGTATTTTGGTTGACTAAGGGATTCTCATGTGAGGTGGACGGCAAGACCGCGGGAACAGAAAACTGATGACTTCGGTATTTGATGACTACGAATTTTCATCCTCGCGACTTGTTACCAAGCGCAGTGGCTGGAAATTACGTTTCAAAAATGTATAGTTCACCTTGAGAAATAATTCAAGTCTTCCCTTTATCCTTCTGTTCTATCTGCTCTCTCTCTCTATTTGTTTTCTACTTCCTGCCTAACTTATTATTCTAAACATGATTAACATATATGCATACATAGTAAAGATTAGTCCATCACTTACCTGATCAGCATTTTATTCCGAGCATACCAGGTGTTGCTTGATAGCACGAGTGTCACTGGATGCTCGGGTTACGAGTTAATAAAGTTAAAATTCAACTAATTGTTTTTATTCCAAGGGGGCTCGTAACATTCACAGGTAACATTCGTAAGACGACAGACCGAAATTCCGGGGATAACTCCTTGAAAATTATGTTGCAAAATGAATAATTTTCCTCGAAAGTGTCGGTCAGAGCGGAGAACGAGGAACGAGGGGACATCCGCGTCAGGGGAAAAGGCTGATTGGAGAGGATTACGTGCGACGGCGACTTCCGGCAACGTCCCTCGGCCCCCGCTCTGACCCACACTTTCGAGAAAAATGATTTATTTTCAAATTTAATGTTCAAGGTTTTAATCCCTTAATTTCGGTCTGGCGATTAAATAATAATAAACTTGGGGCATCAACAGTCGATCCTAGAAGAAAATTGGCTCTTATACTATCACGTGAAATTTCAAATTTTTCACCTGGCTTAGGTACCCAAACGCCCCAGGCAGGGCGTCTGGCATTTGCAGCTTTTGAAAGAAGGGTCATTTCCCAGATATATTTGCCACAAACTAGGACTTATACTCCCACTTGGCTAAAAACAACACCAGATCTTCGACTATTTCACCAAGAATCTCCAATCATTCTTTCAACAACCGCAGTTTAACACTTCCGATGCACTCTTGAAAATGATATACAATCGTATATAGCGTGACCCGAGTCATGCATACAATTTTTCATCATATAGATAATCGAAATTCGACTTGAGATGCCTGTGGAGCGGGTCCACAATCAAGTTTTCTTCCCCAGAGTAGAAAACTCGATTTCCGTCTCGCTCCACAGGCATCGAAAGTCGAATTTTCGATTGAGGTATGATGAACAAAATTTTTCTTGCGCGCTCTACACTTTTCTTGTCTAATTGACAATCACAATCTCATATGTGTTGATACAAAACATCCGCAAAAGTTTGGCCAGTCTGACTTATGGTGGACCCGAACATAATTACATTTTCCTAGACTTCGGTTTTACCTTCACCAGACGAGGAGATTCCCTCTATCTAAAGTTTCATACGATCGGGATAAACACACCAGATAAAAGGTTTTTGTGAACGTTAGGACACTTTGACATCACCCATAACATATCTATCTCGTCGGAGTAATTTTGTACTTCTTCTTTTTCTGTTCTATCGACTATTCATTGATTCAGTAAATCTGGCAGCAGAAAAAGACGTTCCACGGTCCGATACTACTTACTTAGAAGCTCCAAAGTGGAGGAAACACTGATCGAAAAAGCGTCTATCCCAAGTAAGACATGATTGAATCCGAATTCAGGTGTCTTTAACGGACCAAAATGATTAGGTAAATGGATAGAGAGTTTCTATCCATTTAAATGATTTACTATCTTAAAGATTGAAATGGAAAGAAACTATGTGTCCTTCTATATCCTGCGTCTATCCTTCCCACCCTTTCATATCTTTGTTTCAATCTACAATCACTCCTATTCTTTTGAATCCGAATTTTCCTATGCATGTATATCCGCCACTTACCCACATTTATTCTTTTCTAACCACTGTCTATTGCAAGCTAATCATTTTCAATATTTTCTTCTGTCTAAATGAATCATCCACTTATCCACGTCTATACTTTTCTATCCGTTAGGCAATCCAGAATCTTGTCTGATTTTTTCAATCCATAATTTCCTATCTAAATTAATCCCTTTTTAATTACTTTGAAATATAAGTCAGCCCTACTATCCTTTTGAATCTGTCTTTGATCGAAATATATCCTCCACTTCTTCACGTCTATCTTTATCAATCTGTAAGGCAATCAAAAACCTTGCTTTGTCTTTAAGTCACCGGTTTCGCTGGACGAGATACATGTGTAACAGGAACCTCGTTCTGTGTTTTGATTTTGTCCAGAACTTTAAAGCTATAACTAATAATACTGACACCTGGAGCATCGGAAATTCTTTTCTCTTTTTTGGTGAAATCTTAACATTGAACGAGTGGAGTCAAGTTTATTAAATTGCGAGATGAACCCAGCTGAGCTCGATCCGTTTGAGTTGGGTCGCGTTCGAGTTTTCCCAAATTATCGAAAGTTTACGAAACTTTCGACTACTCGAATAGCTTCGAGCTACACGAAAGTTCCGGGTTCAAGATTTTAAATACAAAATATCGAAATGGGAATTTTACCCCAAATTTGTATTCAGTAAACCAGAAATCCCGCTGGTAACGACTTTCATAAAAATCCAGTCATTTGTTTCATTTTTTAAAAACTTAGTCGTAATTTCGGATACAAATTTTGATCTAAAACTTATCAGCAACCAAAAAAACGCCCTTAGTACCGAATCACATGAAAATTTGGTTTAAATATTGTTACTTCTTCAAACATGAAAGTTTTGAATTTTCGAATACTCGAAAGTTCCGAGTCAGCTCGAACTCGACCTGACACGAAAAAGAGGCTAGCTGGACTCCACTAAAACATACATAAGGTGAATCTCAACCAACTTTAACCTAAAAGAGACATTACGAGAAGTTTTTTTGCGGAATGTTATTAGAATATTATTATAGAGAGATTTTTTCCAAATTAAAAATTTTGATTATAAAAAAATAAAATTAATAACAAACTTTTTGTACTCAGGGATTGTTAAAAATCAAATATAGAGAGGTACTGGACTTTTTTTGCAGCATTTTCTCCTCAGATGATGTTTGGATATTTTTGATACAAACCATTTTTCAAAAAAGAAATTTTATTCTTATTTATTTAATTTCTGGATTTTAAATATAATAGGCTTCTTTTTGATTAAAAGCTGAGTAAAAAAATATTATGAAATTTTGTTCTAGAATGAGAACTGTCTAATGTACAGAAGTGTCAATAAAAAAAAAAAGCTTAACATTTTTATGGGGATTTTTTCAAGTACTTTTATGGCAATATACAACAATATTCAATAAACATCATCTAACTCAAAGGACCTTTCGGTTGAAGTTGGTTGAGTCTCACCGTGTATGATAAACCCAATACAGTTACTTCCGCTTATTATTTGGGCCTTTATCAAATACAGTAGAAGTCCGATAAGTTTCTGTCTGATAACTTTCTATTTCCCTTGACACCTACTTTCAGACTCACAAGTGTGTCCCTCAGTCTGCTCCATAGTATAAGCAATTTGTAGTACAGTCAAACTCTAATTTAACGTACCCGAATTTACCGTTTCCGAGAATTCACGCCGCGCCGCAGGTAGGCTTGCCAGGAGCTGCGCGGGGTGTGTTTACCGCTTCCGAGAATTGACGCCGCGCCGCGGGTAGGCTTGAAAGGAGCTGCGCGGGGTGAGCGGGGTACGCTAAATCAGGTTCAGTTAGGGTAGGCCAGGTCCATCGACAGCCCCAAAACCGACGTTAAATCAGAGTTCGACTGTATTGTGAATCTGTGCAGAGTGTGGGGGGGGGGGCGGGGTGGTAAGTTTGAGACAAGTTTTGTTCTGTCATGGGAACTTATTGGACTTGAGATTCTTACAGTTAATTTGCACTTAAAAAAGATGCTTCGCATTGCATTACTGCGGTTACTTCATGAGAGTGACTTGCAGATAAAATCAATACAATCGTCACATTAATTAAGGTCATTATTAATTTCCTATAACCAAGAAACCATAAGTAGGACCATTTATATATTTCAAACGTAAAAGGATACGGATTCCGGAACATTTTCTTCAAGTCGACCTTCTCCTTACAGTAAGGACAAGTTTGCTTCTTTCCTACGATGAACCAGCCCCTGATGCAGAACTCATGAAAAACGTGTTCGCAACTCAGCTTATATGTATTCTCTATAACCCCCTCCTCGTGTTCGGAAACTAGGAGCTTGTTTCCACATACGGCACACACACCTTCCTCCAACGTTCTCGTTGGCATACTTCCTGGTGTGTAATACTAAAAGCATAATGGAAGTAATCTTATCAAAAAAATAAAAATAATGACTCATGACATGAAATGTGTACGCCCATGCATAACGCAGGTCAATAGTTTTTTACAGTCAGTTTGCTCTAGGAGAAATGAACTATTTCTTCTGGCTAAGTAAACGGAAAAAACTGGAAGGTCAAAGTTAAGAACAAAATTTAGGTAGCCAGACCTTCTACATATAACCACGTTCCTTCAATAATTTTTTCGTCATAACCAGGGAGACCATCACATCTTTCCTTCTCTCTTTCTGGATATTCGGGCTGATTATTCATTTTTCACATTGTGTGTAGGCATACAGATATAAATTTAATGTTTTGTTTTAAGCCGGGAAAAATACTTGAGCCTAACTTCGGCAGTTCACAATTGAATTGGATATTATATTAATAAAGATATCGGAAAAAATGGCAAAATCGATGTATTACTTACGATAAGTTTTAATACCTATCGTTTCCTCATATTTAATTATAACAATTGTAAATAATTTTGTACAATGTTCGAGTACCTGGCATTTATGTCAGCATATCTATTGCAATAAGTGATTGTCAAAAAATTATTTTTGCTCACAAGGTTGTATATTAATGTTGATTGTGAACGCATTTTGTTACTAAGAATAACAATTAATAACTAAATGAACAAATTATTATCCCAGTGGAATGTTATTATCATAAACAATATTATATTATTATTAAAAGTAAACTTCTTCCAAGCGAAAATGATGGTCTTAAGGTTTGTTAACGCAATTTGTTTATAAAAATTATAAATATTAATTTTTTACAGAGATTCCGGATAATATATCACTATGCTTCAAACTAAACTTGATTTTCATCTTAGAAAAAGAATTAACTCCGAAAAAGAATTAAACATGCGCATTTGTTTATGCATATTTTTAATGGTAATCATTTTGATTTTAAAAAGAATTATTTACATACAATTAGCATTTTTGAATGAATTTTCAACATTTTTACGTCCATCTGCACTTCTTTCGATGCATTAAAAATATAACAGTTAAGAATTGCGACCTGCAGCTTAATCCCTCCGCGAAGATCAATTCCTGAACCACTGAGCAACGATCCTTTCCAATTTCCGAGAAATCCGATCATCTAATTAGTACTTTTTTTTATTTTTCTGGTAATTGTATTCCATTCGAATTCACATTTTCCCACGCAATATACTCTATTATTTATTACTTCTCTTACCGATTATGTTACATAATTTTGTGCAGTGCCATATTCTTGTGTTTTTTATACTAAAAATAAATTCAGTGTCTTTGTGCATTTGAATCATTCAACCCGTAGCACTAAGAACTATGCCCAGTTTCTTATGGAACTTGGGCCATCGAAGTGCAGTTATGAGACATTGCTAGTAATGTAGGGAGTCCATACAGGATCAAACAGTTCCATAGGAACAACTCTGTAAACTCAGTCCTGTGAGTACTAGAGTACTCCAACCTTCGCACCTGTGACTATGTTTTACTAGGTTTGTCCGAGTTGTCTGCATCCAGGGCACCTCCCCGCGATGACGGCGATAACGGACGGTACTAAATAGATTGTGCTTTACTACGTAGGCTGCTCCATAAGTCTTGCAAAGCGAAATTAGTATTTACTGAGATTTTTCAAAATACATGCCATGAGAGTTTATACATTTTTGCATGCGAACAAACCAATTACTAAAAATCTGCTGCCATTGATCCTTTGTAACAGAAGCGCAAGCCTTATCTCAAGCATTCAACAGTTCTTCCTCAGATGTAAATTTTCGTCCTTTCGACTGGTTTTTTATCAGTGGGAAAAGTCCAAAATCACAAGGCGCAAGGTCTGGACTGTAAGGTGGATGGTCCAAAAGTGTCAGCTCTGATTGGGCCAAAAAGTCTTGAGTGAGATTTGCCCGATGTGCCGGAGCGTTGTCGTGATGGAAATGCCAAGCACTCAGACCTGATTTTGGCCGTATTTTTTCAACTCCTCTGTAACTTGAGGCAAACAAATGCCTGTAAACCAAGCAGCGGTGACTGTTTTTTGTGAATCTAATACTACCCTTTTAATAATACCTCTTTTAGCAAAGAAAACTACAATCATCCTTTTTTTCACCGATTTCTGCTGTTTGACCATGGTTGGTGTAGGTTCATTTTCAATCACCCACAATATTGATTGAGATTTATTGGGAATGTCGAAATAATATAACCACGTTTCATCTCCAGTTACAATTGAATCTACTAGCTTTGATTCACCAGAGTCATATTTATCTAACATCTTTTTACACCAATCGACACGTGCTGATCGCTGACTTTCACTGAGAGAGTGAGGGATCCATAAAGAACATAGTTTTTTCACTTTCAAATCTTCATGTAAAATTGAATTCAACGTTGATGCACCAATACCTAAAATGTCTTGGATTTGTCTGTCAGTGATTCGACGGTCAGCGATGATTAGTTTTTTAACAGCGTCAATGTTTTCTTGAGTCCTGCTTGTCACTGGACGACCTGTCCTCTCGTCGTCATCTAAATTGAAATTTCCTTTTTCAAACTCTTTGTACCAGCGGAACACAGTAGAAATAGAAGGGCAGTCTTTAACAAAAGTATCAGACAATTCTTCGTGGCACTCTTGGTACGACAACCCACGTGTAAAGTTGTAATAAAATATCACGCGGCAGTCACGATGACTGAGACAAGCCATTTTTACGTCTTTCCACTCACAATGCAACGAATATACTGAATGTGGGGACACGCTTTATACTTGTATAAACTTGCAAGTCTCGACAGCTATTTACGCGCCCAATGTAACAAGCGTGAACTTGCTCGGTTCGTTCTATTGCAAGACTTATGGAGCAGCCTACGTATATATCTATCCGGCTAAGTCCGTGGACGCTTTCTAGGCCGTCATGTCAGAGAACGCAGTATTATGTGTATTTTCTAGCCGAGCGCAACGGAAAGGGATCAGACGCCATGAAGGACTATTATTGTTCCTGCAAGAATGGCTGTCGCACGGTAGGGTATTGTGCGCATATAATGACTATCATTTGGTACCAAGGATACGCTCGACACCTTGAAAATGAAATGCGTACGACATCGAGGCCAGCCACGGACATTTTTTTAGAATCCCCACTTCTACGGGACTTCCAGGAGTAAATTAAAATATCCACTTTCGTACTCAGTAAATGTCCCCCTATCGACTGATATATCATTCATCACGGGACTTTTATGGCCCAAACTGGGCACAGTTCTTTGTTCACATGATTTTCGTATGATTTTAGAACCACTTATAAGCATTATTTAGCACAGTGTAAATTAAAAAAATATTCAAAGAAATTTAAATGAT